>JAKUCV010007010.1:0-30001 GCA_028386065.3 Turnera subulata | reverse complement strand
TTTTTTTAAATGGACTGGGCTGAATAGTGTCGGCCCAGACCAAGGCAGCAGGCCCGAACACAGGCCCACGCCCAGCCTGGCCCAACAACCATTCGGCCCAACCCACACAAGACCCAGCCCAAACTAAACAGAACCTAGGCGCGACCCGACCAGTCGAAACGGGTCGGACGCGGGTCGCGGGCTGCTCACCTCGGGTTCGGCGATGGCGGCGCGACGACGACGAGGCACGGGAGCAGAGAGGCGGCACGGAAAGCGGCATGAAGCGAGCGGCAGAGACAGGTGCTGGTGTGGAGGCGGCGGCATCGGCGTGTGGCGGCAGGCGTGAGGGAGCTGGATCCGCCGGGTTCTCCGCCGGGTCGTCGGCGCGTGTCGGCTTCTCTCACGGCGGAAGGAGGAGGCGGCGACAGGGGTGAGGTCGCGCCAGGACGGCGAACTTCGTGGTGGCGGCGGTGCGGCGAGATTCGCCGTGGATCGGCTCGAGGTGAACAGTGATGGAGGCGCTCCCGGGTTGACGGCACTGTTCACCATACTTTTTTTCTAATTTTCTTTATTTTCTTTCTATTTTCTTATTTTCTTCTTCTCTTTTTTTTTCTTTTCCTATTTTTCCGAATTTCTTTTTTTTTTGATTTTTCATTTCTTCTTTTTTTTTCCCCTCTCACTGTTTCTTTTTTTCTGTATTTATATTTTTTTTCTTTTTTTTCTTTTTCCTTTTTTTCTCTTTTTTCCTTTTTCTCTTTTTTTTTTCTCCTCTCTTTTTTTTTCCTCTTCTCTTCTTCCTTTCCTTCTCCACCGGTTTCCTTCTCTGCTTCTTTTGTAAACTGCAAATCTACTATTTAACATGTGAAATCAATAATTCACTTCGTCCTCATTACGGGCGAGTCCGATCCGGACCAGAAAATAACCGATACCTCCTTAGTTATTTTCCGGTGTGATTTTCCGAGAAATTCGAAACCCGAAAAATACCAACTTAGTTCCGAAAAATACACGGGAAAATCACGAGCGCGGGAAAACCCTCGGTTTCGAAAAACGACTCCCGATTTACCTTGAATTAATTACCCAAGATTAATTCAATAGTAAATCACGGTAAATAGACTTTTACAGTCCGGTAAAAATCCAAAATTTTTACCCGGGCTGTTACAAAACTAGTTGAAAGAAATTTTGGTGGGGGCTCACCGCCGGAAGAAAGTCGGCGGCAGCCCCAAATTATAGATCTAGGGTTTTTCTCTAAGAGAAGGACAGAAAAGAGAAAACCCTAAATACTAAATACGTTGGCCAATAAAGGATGATGTTTTATGACATCTATCGTTAGTAATCAATGGGCTGGTCTTATTCTGTGATCTGAAAGAAGACCACCCAGTGGGCTACAATATATAGTTGAAGGGTTTCCAAGTATTTAACGTTATACCATATATGTATATCCTCGGTACGTTACGTAACCAAAAGGTCAATATTGTTTGTATCAGTTTTAGGGGTTTTAACCAAAGGTGAATGCTTCGGTGTTGCCCTTTAATGGGTATGCACCCATACATACCCCATGTGTTGTGTTTTAATTGGGCCACTAGGCATGGTTTTTCCACCTTAAAAAATCAAAAAAAAATTAAATGAATAGATTTTTCTTTTATTAGGTCCCTTTTCTTTGAAAATTACAAGATAAACCCTATCATTCCTTCCACTCTATCAACGTTGTTTGCAATTTCGTTAGAAGGAAAAAACTCACAATGAGCAACCAGATTCAGTAGTGCTAGTGGGCCTTTTCGTTTCTGACAAAATAACCATTCTTTACCTACAGGATGAGCAAACTAGAATATCAGGACTGTTTGCTCTGAAGACAAAAAACTGTTGCTCTGCATATCGGATCGCTCAGGTTAAAGTTCACTCACCACATCAAGAAATCAATCAAGGAATATTAAGAATCTTAAGATGAGGTTTTCAAAGATGTCTTAATATCTGCCGCAGATGAACAAGGGGCCAGGATAATAGGAACTTTGAGACTAGAACAATAAAGATTGAAATGTGATAATACAATTTTTCAGTTAGTCCAAGTATTGTAACAGTCTTGGTAAGAGTCATTACCAAATCGAATATTAAAAGAATTAAAGAGAGACAACTAGTTTGATGAGCAGAATCAGAAAAAAAATGTATATTGAAAATGAAAATCTAGCGCATGACGACTAGGCAGTCTGGTTGACTGCCTGTCTTCTACAATACAGAGTAACTGCGCATAGATCAAGCCCTGAAATGAAAAAATTTCAGAGCAGAACTGGCAGCTTGAACCCATTTCCTGGCCAATTGTGTTGTCGAGTGTGAGGTGAGGAGAGGGGAGTGAGGAGGGGGAAGGAGAGATGATTGAAGAGGAATAGGGTTAGGGATTTGAAAGTTGTTTAAACCTTTTAATTGGGGAGAAAACAAGGGTTCTGTTTTATTCCATAAGTTTTTCCTTTTAACGGAATTGTAGAAACAACGTCATTGAGGTGGAAGGAAAGGCGGGGTATATTTTATAACTTTAAAAAGATTAGGAGTCTAATTAAAAGAAAATATGTTTATTTAAATAAGATTTTTAATTTTCCAAAATGGAAAAAACCATGCCAAGTGGCCCTATAAAAATACAACATGTGGGGGTATGTATCGGTGCATACCCATTAAGGGGCAGCACCGAAGCATTCACCTTAACCAAAAGGCATTAATATTGTTTGTATCAATTCAATATCAATAATGTTATTTGCCACTACATACATCAGCTCTAAAATTTTCAGGGGTGAGGTGGCATCCCATGTGTCTAAATAATAAATGTATATTTAAATATTTACAGGAGATAAAAATGGAAAACCCAATATCGATCTCTTCCTCAATTATTTTCTTTCTTGCTCCCCTCGATGGCAAAGCTTTTTATCTAAATTCTCTCAGTTTTCCTTTAATTCGTAACTAGATAGATGTATAGCAAAGAACACACCAAATAATTACTCAGTTGAAAAAAATAGAACATGAAAAAAAAACATGAATAATTCTCAAAATAATACCACTAGAATCTTTTTTATGTATAACAATAAAATTTTGATACAAACACTTCAGAAATAATAATGGTGGCTAAAGATCAGGTGATTCGGAGAATTGTTCATGTTCTTCTTTTTTTTTCATACAAATAATTATATATGGTGTTCTTTGTTATACATCTATCTAGTTATGAATTACAGGGAAAATTGAGAGAACTAAAATAAAAAGCGTTGCCAGGACGGGAGCAAGAAACAGAATAATTGAAAAAGAGATATTGGGTTTTCTATTTTTATCTCCTATAAATAATTAATGGGTTTTCCTTTTTTATCTCCTATAAATAATCTAATCAGTATCAATATTTATTATTTAGACACATATGATGCCACCTCACCTCTGAAAATTTCAGGGGTGATGTATGTAGTGGCAAATAGCATTATTGATTCAATATACATATTGACTGTAGGACTTTATTTGTCATCTTCTTCCAGGAATTTGAAGGATGAAGAAAGGCAGGCGAGATCTACCCATAAACGTGATTAAGGAGATTCTATGTAGAATCCCACCTAAATTTGTTGTACAATTCAAGCTTGTATCCAAGCAATGGCGTGATATTATAGCAAGGTCCAGTTTCATCAAAAGCCATCTCCACCACGCCCGCTGCTGCTCCAATACTAACCCTAAATTCCTAATCCAAACATGGAATCCCAAAGAAGATGACCCATACTACTTCACCTATGTTCATTACATAGAAGACAATGAACAAATTGAACACATAGTCAATAACATAATCACCAAAACTCCCTCCTGCGATGAAGCGAGTAGGGTTTGGTTACCTCCTCGAGAAGGCTACGACGAACGACCTGATTCCGAGCACATAGGATTGGAGTATAAAGCGGGGTCTTGTGATGGATTGGTGTTGATGGCAAAGAACTTGGTCTACTCTTTGTGGAATCCTTTGACAAGAGAATGTAGGGCATTGCCCCATCCTGGTTGGAAGAGAAGGCTACGACGAACGACCTGATTCCGAGCACATAGGATTGGAGTATAAAGCAGGGTCTTGTGATGGATTGGTGTTGATGGAAAAGAACTTGGTCTACTCTTTGTGGAATCCTTTGACAAGAGAATGTAGGGCATTGCCCCATCCTGGTTGGAAGAGAGCGTCCAATATTCACGGTTTTGCTCATGATCCCTACATAGATGACTACAAACTGATACGGGACATCAAATCTGGTGATGATCCAATAAAGGTGAAGGTACTTTGTCTAAAAACTAATGTCTGGCAAGATAGTATAATCTGGCCTTGTATCACCCTTGATACTGTCATTCAGGAAGAAGGGATAACATTGAACGGAGCTATCCATTGGTTATTAGTAGAACATCATGCTAAGGCTGCTTTGATTGCTACTTTCGATATACAAAGTGAAGAATTTGATAAGATCCCTTTACCCGATGGTGTTGGTGTTGGTCCTACTGTTTCATTGATGCTTCTAGGCGGATCCCTTGGTTTGACGTATTGCAACCTTGATATAGCTTTTGAAGATTTTGAAGATTTTGAATATGAGGTGTGGTACATGAGAGAGTATGGGGAAGGTGCTTCTTGGACCAAATTGATATCCATTCCATCTCCACCCCCTATCTTCTTGTCTTGTAAGATGAAGATGAAGAAGAAGGAAATCTTGATCCTCACACAAACGGGGAAAGTGGTCAGCTGTAATTTAGAGAATCAGGAATGCAAAATCCTTGTGGAGCTAAATAAAATAAATTGTACTAAAACAAATTGTACTTGGCCTCCATTGTACGAACCCCTATCATATTTCGAGACGTTACTCTCACCGCATGGTTGTTAAGTTGGATGTAATTGCATGTAATGTAATGGAATCAAAGCTCTGTGTGTGACCGGTTTGAAGCCTTATCGTGCTTATTTTCTGAAACTGAGAGTTTGACACTGGACCTGCTATTTATGCAAGGTTGTTAAAATCGCGAGTAAACTCGTAAAATCTTCCATTTTTACGATGTTAGGTTGGCATTTCGAGCTGACTCGCCCATGAACTCGGAAATCGGTCAAACTCGCGAGTTGACTCGTAATCTCGTTGAACTCGCGAGTTTATGCTGAGTTCAACCGAGTTTAGTCTGCCAAGCGAAAAACTTTAACAAACCAAATTGAAAACTGTAAATTTCTCTTCAATCTTTACTTTACATCTTCTCCTCAACAACTGCGCACAGGCTGTGGCAATGGCATCACAGCAACGTGGACAAGGACCAAAATCTCATCCTCCATGGACCCAAGTCTCATCCTCCATCCAAAGAGGCAGCTGGGAACAGGGGCGGATATAGAGGGGAGCAAGGAGGGCAGGCCCGTCCTAAGATCCAATTATATATTATTATGGTAATAATTTTTTATAAGTTAGTAGGTGGCCTAGTGGTAATGAAGGCGCTGTCCAAGCTTGAGTACACGGGTTCGAGTCCGTTGTCCGAAAAAGTTGTCCGTTGTCCGTTAAGGTTTGGTATGGCTTATGGGTATCAATTTTCTTCCCTTAATTTTTTTTTTCTTGTATCTAAGGAAAAATCCTTTCAGTGTCATCTTCCCGGAACAGTTTGTGTGTGGGAAGGAAGGTGAAGGGAGTGCGAGGGGAGAGAGAGAAAGAGTAGAAAGGTGGAAGAGTGTTTTTGATTCGAGCGAAAACAAAAGGGATTAATCCAATGGCTAGGAGTGATTTGATTAGGGATAAATGATTATAATTATGATAATAATTAATGGTAAAAGTCAAAATAATAAATATACAGTTATTGGAAATAAGTGAAATACAAAAAAGTGTGAGGCCAAGCCCAGTGCATTTTTTTGTGTAATTATCAATATCTTATAAACTTGATAATTAGTTCAATTATCTCTAAATATTCTTGGATGGCTTATCATTTATTTGACAATTAAAAATCCTTTGTTTAAATTTCATCTACCTACGAATCGAACCTCTTAAATAAATATAAAATATCATATTTTATACAAGTTTAATTCATTTAACACCACCAACAATGAATGTTTTACATGTTTATTCTTTCACTAGATGTCATGTGTTTAATGAAATTAAATTTTTTTAAAAAAATAAAAAATTAGAATATATTCAGATTGCCTAGATAATAATGTCACTTTACTAATATTTAAACTCTTGATAGTTTGAATTTTTATGAGGGTTAAAATGTGTTAGATAAATTTAATTAATTGATTCATTTTTAAATCCAATTAATAATATAATTAAATTTTGTGAACTCTTACGATTCTACGTTACGTTTTTACGTTACGTTTTTTACCCGACTAAACGAGTTTACATAAAAACTCGTTTTTAACAGCCTTGTATATATGGCAATCACGTCAAAAATGCTAAGATCAACTGCTTGCCTGCCCATAGGTAGCACTGATCCCATGCCAATTTGAACAGTAAACGAAGATTAAGCTTTCTTCTTCATCATCTTACTGCTAGCTAGCTTTAGTATTACAGAGTGTTTCTAGGGTGGTGGACATTCCTTTTCTTTTTCTTCTCTGCAATTTTTATGTTTGTTTAGTTTTAGTTTTATATTACCCCACTAGAAATCATGGTCTTGGTTTTTTGCTCAAGATTTTAATTTATTTTCTTGGAAAATAGTAAATGATGTGCAAACAATGCCCCAATAATTCTGATTCGTGCACTAACTTTGTCAATTTCATTAATATGTTATCTCTATAGTTTAATTTTATTTTCATTAATATACTCATGGATCTACACCACCACAAGGTATATTTAGGACTATGTATACAACACAATATACTTACAGATACCGAGCAGGGAATTTGAAGTATGAAGGAATTAGACATGCAAATCATGATCAGTATGAAGGATTTAGACATGCAAATCATGATCCATCCTTAGACGTGGTTGAGGAGATTTTATATAGAATCCCACCAAAGTTTGTAGGTCAGTTCAAGCTTGTATGCAAATCATGGCGTGATCTCTTATCAAGTGCCAGTTTCATCAAAAGCCATCCCCACCACGCCCGCGGCCGCTCCATTAATACTACTACTAACCCTAAAGATATACCTCATATTCAAAGCACGGCATATCATAGCAGCTAATGAAATTTCTCTTCCTTTACTTTGTCGATTTGGCATTTGATTGTTTCTCTTCCTTTAATTTCTCTCATTGTCCCTGAACTCATAATTTACCGAGTTATTGCTCAACAAAGCTCTTCTACTAGGGGGCGTTTGAATTACCGTGGTCGTGGAAAGCAGCAAAATCATTATCGTCCTCCAGCGCAAACAAAAGGAAGTTCTTCGTCACGGGACTCTAATCGGCCATGGTGTCAATGGTGCAATCGAGCCGGGCATAAGTGGGCAGCAACTCACTATCAATGGTACTGGTAATTACTCAATCTCTTCCCCAACAAAACCCTTGTATGTTGATTGTCCGATCCAATTTTGCACTTAACAAATTCTTAATGCAAACAGTACTAACTATCACAAGCTCAAACCAATCTCATGCTTGAACTCGACTCCTCTTATTACAAGCTCAAACTTTTGGGATTACTACTTTTATTTCGATTAGTTGTTCATTGGCACGCACACTAGCTACTTATAGAACTCCATGATCCAAAAATTATAAACAGAGCAAATAAATTTGACGTCCCTAAATCCAGCTCCAATTGCTACAGCTTCAAATTCTTGCTTGGTTCGGTCCTTGCCTCCATTGATTAGGGCCATCATAATAGCACATCCAATATCACACTGGGCCTAAGCTTTCCAACAAGAGTTATAGATAGATAATCCACTGGGCTAATAGTTTTCACTTTCAGCAAGTCCAAACACCACCAAACCTCCATTTTGGGCTGCTTCTCAGTTCTCATAGCCTGCTCGCCACTTTTTCATTCCATAAAATTTCTTCTATTTCCAAACAAAAGTTTGTGAATTTCATTATTGTATCCCTTCTTTTAGTATTTTAGTTCAATTTCAAACAATAAAATTGTAATATTCTGCCTATTTTATTTCTTGTATCCCATCCAAGAAACCCAAAAAATAAATTTCTCTTTTCCTTCATCTTTCATTCTCTTATATATCACCATCCCTTTGCACTTTCTTTCTTCTGCTTCCAGTCTTGGAAAAGCACATTAGGGAAAAGCTCATAGAGTCCATCTAAGTTGGCACTTGGCAGACTGCTATTTGTTCAAAGTGGAATAAAGAATTTGCGAGTTATGAGCACTAAAGTGTAATGAGCACAGACTAGCCAGCCTAATATACGAAACCATGTGTCCACCCAAGTGAGCCTCTTTGACTTTGTAGTCCAAAAGACCCATCACCCAGTATGAATGTTGCAATCCAATATTTTAGTTAGCAGTTGTGTGCCAAATCACTTGCTTGTTTACAATTAATATATCCATCTATCGTATGCTTGGTTGGTTGCACTCTCATATAAGTCAATGTTCATCCGTGCGTTGCTTTGAGAACAACTAGCAGGTGCATGTGGCCATGACACTTGCTTGATTATGTTGCATTTTGCAGTATAATTAAGTTTTCCTTCCAATTCCACATTTGCCTTTTAAGAATCCTAAAAGAAACAATATTTGGCTTTTAAGAGGCTTTGGACAATATAGTAAATCCCGCTTGTGTAGTGTTATATTTGTGTTGTCCTTCAATGGAATGTCATCAAATCTTATTGCAACCCATTTTTTCATGAATACAAAGTCCTTCAATGGAATGTCATCAAATCTTATTGCAACCCATTTTTTCATGAATACAAAAAATGAGACTATACAACGTGTTACCCATTCTAATTTGGGTTGACACTTTGGTCTTCAATATGATTAATTTTAAAATTTCCTATCAATTCATCATTTGCCTTAACACACTATTTGGACCATTTTTTTTCTTTTCTGAGGGGGACAATAAGCAGGAATCCATTAGCAAAAGTACATAGTTAAAGACAAAACAAAGTGGATTAAGGGATTTGCGAGTAATGAGCACCAAAGTGTGATGAACACCGACACAACTACTTTTCTAGCGTAATCTCTTATTAGGTCCCATAAAAAACCATATCTCCACACCCCAAGTGAGCCTCTTTGACTTTGTAGTCCAAGAAGTCACATCACCAATTGTGGAGTTGCCATCCATGTTTGTTAGCAGTTGTGTGCCTAACCAAATCCATTGTTTGGTTACAATTAATATAGATATAAGCTATATATCTATATTATCCTATCTATACTAGATGGTTCCATTCTTAGTATCAGTCGATTTTAGAATTCTTCTTGATATGATGTGAAAAGGGTTTCTAGTCCTAAGGACAATTGTCAAAGATATATAGGACACAAGTTGATTAGACTGAAAAATTCCAAAGAAATTGATAAAGGTACCACTCATATAATAAGTCAATGGTTTTTTTTGAACAATAATAAGTCAATGGTTAATTTATGCACTGTTTTGTTTACAACTAGCAAGTGCATGTGTGGCCATGGCACGTGCTTGATGGTTATGTTGCATTTTTCAGTACAATTGATACAACAAATTTTTTGTAATGTGACACAAATCTAACTACTACTAAATTCAATGATGTGGAAAGTATAATCAATGTTACATCAAATTTTTATTATGTGACACAAGTCTAACTGCTACTAAATTCAATGATGTGAATTGTGAGTTTGTGACCAATTCGCCCCATCCCCATTAATGAGGTTTGAAATTGATGGCTCCAAGTTAAGGATTGATAGAGTTTTTTTTTTCCTTAAATCAAACTATTTATTCTTTCTCATAAACTAGATGGTCCTGTTTTTCCTACATATACTTTTATAATTATGCATGAACTTTTTGTTTTTCTAGTCCTTCATAAAAATTGAACATTTAATCATCCATGTATTTTTTTGGTAGAAAATCATTCATGTATTTTAAGTGATGGGAGACTCTAGCTTAACTTTTAAGCTACATTATATATTAACTACTTAAATAAGCCTAAATAGTTATTTAACCCCCAAATATATGTGCATAGATTATAAAAATAAAAGTCCATTGATCATTATTAGTTTATCTAATTATTGGGTCAAAATCCAACCACCAGAATAAATAAATAAATTAAGTTTGCAATTTTCAGGTTGATATTGTAGATCTACATAGAAACAAATACATTCATCTGTAAATTTCTCGCTATTGTCTCCAAGTTGCATTAATTAACATCAATTCACTCAAAAATAATAACCCGGTAGGATAAAAGTAATTGCTTTACAGTACAGGTGCTATTGTGCTATTCTTTTTTCTCACCAAGAACAAACAGTAACACTCTTGTTTTTCCATAAGTAATGCTTGTTTAGTGTAGAATTCCAATATCTAAATTTATCCCCTTTGAAAGTTTTTTTTGCATGATTTGTACAACATTATGCCAATCAGTGCTCCTCCCATTTATACTGGCCACATGGCTTGCCCAACTCTCCATATATCACACTAGATTAGAATCTAGTACATGCACTTCACTTGTGTTCACACCACATATAGTAGTTTTTATTTTTGGATAAAACACACCATGAAGTGGTTGGTTTCCAACTTTGTAAGCTCATTACTACTTATCCTTAAGCCTCTGAAGCCCCCACCAAATGATGCCAACTATGGTATTTCTTTTGGAAATGCAACATCTTATTCTAGTTGCTCATTTTCAAGCCATGGATAATCCAATATGGTATTCCACAAAAAGCACTAATTGTCATGATAACCATAATATATATTTTTTTTTGGAAACACCATAATATATTTAATTACTAACACAGACTGTGTTATGGGCTACGCCACCACGCCTAAGTGTTTCATGGGCCACAAGTGTTTAGCATGATCATTAGGAAATTCTTGAGTAGTGCTAACTGCTAAATGCTACTAGTAATTGTTTACTTATTGTGATAAATAGCGAGTGAGTAGCATCTTTTGAAAATTGGTACTATACAACTATTTATTGATTTGACATCTCTATGTAGAATAGTTTTTATATAGAAATGCATTTTATGGGACAATGGGGATCAAAATTCATCTTAATCCCAACCTATAAAAGGAGGCTATAATTGATGCGAACAAAAACCAGCGGCACATTATGATCAGCAACATTGAGGACCCACTTTTCCATTTGTTTTAGACTTCTTAGAGATCCCATTTCTCTCTTGTTTTAATGAGTTCTCATTTCTCAAGTGTAGTCTAAATCTAGAAAACTTAGCTATCACCGGTCCCTCCCGACTTTTCTTTTGTATTGACCTAAATTAAGTACACTAATTTAATCAATTACAATTTTAATTTCCTATAAACATATCTAATTTAATGATTTTAAAAGTTAACCAATTTTTTCTTGATAATATGTTTATATGTAAAAAGCATTATAACTTTTATTCGGAGATTAATGTATTTTCAAGAATTAAAAAAAAATCTTGGAATAGACCTTGGAAATTGGATATGGGGCAAAGTTCAAACCTTTCTCTACTCTTTCCACCTCCTAACTGCCCTACAATAAATATGATGTTCCACTTCAAAAGCAAGGGTGGGAGACAAAATAGGGCCATAATAAATCTCTCTATTGACAAGAATGTGCGACAACAACCTCAGCAAGTCAGCAAATTTTTTTTTCTCATTTTTTTTTTTCCAAGTGTCCCATAATAGACAGGAGATAAAATGGTACAGAATCCATAAAAAGTTTTCAAGATCAAAGGGCCCTTTTTCTCTTCTTTTTTTTTGTTTTTGGGCCTTGTAGGACCTAATTCTCATGACTCTATACACAAAGGCAGGCCCCATATTTCTATCCCAAAGAGGATGGCTATCTCAATACTCACAAGGTCACATGCCCCTCTAATTTCTTGAGCAAAACTTCACCTCCATTGACTGTATATACACACACAGACACACACAGTCCTTTAAGCCTGGAGCAGCAGGGAAGGGGGGGGGAGCCCAAATCCAACAAAATTGAGGATTTTTCTTTTTTTTTGTTCTTTTTTTTTTTTTGGGTGGGGAAGGGATGGAGGTGGATTGTAGTGGCAATCTCTTTCATGGGTTGTCTCCAAATAATATTAACATTTGGGTGGGTGGTGGTGCATGGTGGTGGTGGGTTTTAGCTAAGGTATTAGCCACGCCTATTAATCATCCCTGTGAAGTAGTTGAAGTCATGGTGCTGGACCCTTAGTTGCTTTAGCCATGAATCTGCCACACTCAAAAGTGAGCCTAGCCTTTCTTGGTCCCGACCACAATTCCCTGTGACCCACACATTCCCTTGCATCTTGTAAGTGGCAAGAGCAAATGGTGCAAGAGAAATGTTCTCCCCTTCTTTGCGCTTCCTTTTAGGGCTCTCCATGTCATCTTCCATGTCCATATCTAGATACACATATGGGAAGAAATCAGACCATACCCATCAATAAAATAGGAGAGACTAAAGTACCAACCATGCACATTTCCACATCCATTGAAGGGAAATGCAACAGAAAAAAATAAAATTAAGTACCTTGAAAAGATGATGAAAGGGTGTGGTATGTAAGGAAGCATGTGGACAAGTCCTTGATGGTCCTTCCCATGGGAATGTGATAGATGGGATACCTGCAAAAAAGAGTTCCATAAATGATCTTTTTTTAGTATGGCTTGCTTCTAGAAATTAATTCTATAAACAATCCACATCCCCATGTGATGCTCATTCATTTACAATAAAAATGGTATGAAACCAAACAACATGGTACACAATCTACTCCTGCACAGTGTGTTAAATGTGAAAACTATGCCTTTTTTTCCTGTGCATTTAATTAATTTTGTATCTTTTACTTGTCGTTTGTGAATTCCAAAGGATAAGGGTGAAAAAGAAAGAGAGAGAGTGAGAGAGAGAGACCAGGCAACAGCCATCCAACTAGCTGGTGAAAGATCAACACTTCTCAATGACATCAACCCTGGGTATCTTCTAGCCAATCCATTAATCTGAAAGTAAAAAAAAAAAAAAAGTGGTCAATAGAATCCCAATACTTTAAAACTGTAAAGAGAACAGATGGAATCTGCATTCCATATGGTCATGATTAATTGGAATTCCAGAAATCTTCCTTTGTTGAATGGTATCAAAAATTCCCTCCCTAGACCAATACATGTGGCATGAGACAATACCGGATCAAAGGCAAGAACATATGCTCATGAACCATCATAATGACCTCAAAAATGGAAGCTTGAGAATCTATTTATCCTGAAACATCAATAATTTTGTTCTATTCCATTGCAAGTCCTTGTTCATCATCAGTCAAAAAGTTTTTAATCTTATCTTTGACAGATTCCTGTCACAGTTCTTTGTTTCTTTTATATCAGTCCTTTAGTTTTTAATGAGTAGTAATAATTAGGAAAAAGGACAACCCAACCAAATACTATTGAAAGTAAACAAAATTAAGTAAAAAGCAAGGTTTTGCATAAGAATTTGTCCAAGAATACATTAAATGGACTAGCAAAAAAAGTACCTTATCCATCAAAGGAACTCTTGCATAAGGGGTTGATCTCTCAAAATACTGAAAGTACAGATTACCAAGTCTGTCACTTAGGTGCCATAGATTGTCCTGCTCAAACCCTCCTTCATCTGAAGAACATCCATCCCACCTCCACAACTTGTCACTCTCACTCTCATCACTACAAGAATCACTGTATGAATCCCTCGTCTCGCCGTCGCCGGATTCCGTCTCTTCCCTGGCAAAAACCAATCATTTTCCGGCCATCAACTTTCCAGCAAAACATACATTACATTACATATGACCAAACGAACATAAACAGCACAGTTACAACAAATGGGACATGAAACTAAATAATCCTAAAAAATGTCAAAAACCCATCAACTAATTTCACCTGGATTCTTTTAAAACGCTAATCACTATTGATCCCAAACAACATAAAAGCAATAAGGGGTGGTGTACCTGAAACCATTCACATAAGAATTGCTGGTGTAAATTTGGATTGCAGAGAGGTAAGGGACATAGTACTGGACCAAGGTTTCACTATTGTTCAACACAATAGGGACTCCAGCACCATAAGCACTCCATTCATCATAACAATTCCAAAGATCACCCAATGTGAAATACTCAACTGTCTCTCTTTCCCATGGATGCCATAAACGGTTCAGATTCCTCATCTCAGACTGGAAAAAAAGAAAAACAACTAGCCCCCGCAATAATCACACCCACATATTACTCAAAGAAAGGTTCTTTAAAGCAAAATGAGGAAGACAAGAACCAACCTTGGGGAGGGATTGGGATTGGACTAGAGGGGTTGTGCAATGGAGGAAGCAATCCAGGTTTGATTGGTTGGACCCTTTATCAAAAGTCATTGTTTTACAAAGAGAGAAAGGAGAGAAACAAAGGAGGGGGGGAAAAAAAATGTTTCAGTTTCTCTCCTTGCCCTGTGAAAAGGGAAAAAAAACAGGGGAGAGAAGAGAAGAAGAAGAAAGGAAAAAAAAAACAGAGAAACAGAGAGAGAGAGAGAAAGAGGAAGGAAGAGATTGAGAGATTGTCGGGATTTTGATTTTCCCTTATAGAGATAAACAAGGTGACAAAGATAGTCCAGAAATGGCCAACAGAGACTTCTATTTTTTGACGTTTAGACAGCTAAATATAAGGAAACTCAAAAAAAATATGCATATATCCTTTTCCTCTCTTCTTCTTCTCTGTTAGTTTCAAAACAGAAAAAAAAAACAACAACAACAAACAACAAGTCTTCGCTGGAAAAATAACCACAATCTCTCCAAAAAAAGTCAATATCTCTCTGTTTTTCCTCTCCGGTCACCGGAAGACTTCAAGGGTAGAAACAGAAAGACCCAACAAGAAAGGCGATTGTTGTGTCTGTTTTTATTACAATGGCTGTTCTGTTTTCCTCTGTTTTTCTCCTCTGTTTTGTGTGGTTTGTTTTCACTTGAAGTTAACTCAAGCCTTTTAATAAAGAACAAAAATGCTCTGCTTTGATCAGAATTGAAGAAACAGAGGAAGTCACTCCTCCTCCTCCTCCTCTCCACAGATTCAACGTTAATTCTTCAAGTTAAATCAAAACCCACATCCAAAAACTCGCCAAATTTGGAAAAGAAGAAAAGGTAAAGCCAAAAAAAACAGAACACTAGAGTGAAGTTTGATTCTTTGACACACAAACAGCTTAATCATAACAGAAAGCCAAGTTCTCCTGGCTAAGCTGGTGACCCTTTTTCTCTCTTCTTTTAAACAGAAACTGATAAGAGGAATCAACTTTCCAGGGAAAGAAAAGGAAAAGAAGAAAAGAAAAGAAACTAATATGGCCAAGGAAGAAAGAGATACAGAGTTTGGTTTTTTATGTGGGAGACAAACTATGTAGAGTAAGAGAGGTTTGAGGGAAGAAAATCTTTTGCCACACCAGAATATTTATTTATGGGACTTACATGTCTCTGTCTCCAAGTCCATGAAAGATATGTTTTCTATTTTTTCTTTTTTTTCTCCTTATTTTTTCTTGATTTGGTATAATTTTGGGAAATTGGTATTTTGGATGTGATTATGACATAGTTAGGATTTTGGTTTAGCCAGTAGAATCTTTTCAATATTGATTTATTTAGTTTTTAAGTTTGGAATGGGAGGTGGTATTTTAAATACGGGAAAGATTTTTGATAATCAAATCTACTCCATTATACTAACGAATACCTCTAAATCTTTAAAAGGGTTTGATTATATTAAACTTACTTGTTTTAGTCATAAAATTCCCAAGCATGTGAAAATTGTTCTATTCTTAAATTTTTATGTAGTTAACGTGTAAGAAGATTGCACCCAACATCACACGTATTTGTGATATACTCAATGGATAATATTTGGCTTAAATTACTTATCCACAATAAACATAATATTTTGATAAAGATTCTACTTTCTAAAAAACTCTGTGTTAAGGCTAGATTATAGGTAGTCAGATCATTATCCATTGGGTAAAATAAAAATTAGTTGCAATCAAATTGTAACCAACCATATTGGGGTATAGGAACCCAATTAGCGAGAAAGATTTGATTTACTTGTAGAAATTACATGTGAGTTTCTTAATATATATTTTTAATATTTCTTCTATCATCATAGTCGTTGTTAAATAAAAATTAAGGCCTATTATTAACTTACATGCTTAAAAGTGGAACATGCAACAATGAAAGAATAAGGAAGTAAATAGAGTAGAATTCGGTAACTATTTGCATTAATGACATGGGCACAAATCAAATAGTATATAACTTGTAGCTATATTCCATAACATTTCATAAATAAAATCAAACTGTTAACACATTAATAATGATTGCTTTAATGCTAACGCATACCAATCAATGAACGGATATTTTTCAGGTAGGAAAAAAAAACGAACAACAGAAATTCTTCAATCTCAATCCAAAATTAATAGAGCAAAATTGAATGCAATACTATTCTACATTCCAAGTTTTGCTCGGCTAATTTATATATATCGTTCTTTTTGTTTTCAATGAAAGTAAAAGTCACTTAAAAAAGAAAGGAAAAAAGGAAAAGAAAACCTTTATTTAGGAGAGTCAAAGTTACATATCCCAATCACAACCTCATCCTATAAAAGAAAATTTAGGTGAGCAAAAACTGTCATATTAACAGTTAATATGACATCTTAACTTATTATAAGATTGTTTAATGACGGTGTTGATACTAATTTGTGTACTAGGTCCCTTTCTTTGTTCTCTTTTGTCCTCAATCTATGTATGGATAAAGTAGAATATTACAAATGCAGAAACTTTGGGCAAAGGAAACCGCGTGAAAAGAACTAATAGCCTAACATTTACTACTGCTAAAGGATGGTCAAATAAGTTAGGACTACGTAGGACGTCTGTAACAGCTAACTCATAGACTCCATCAATTTTTTTTTTTCCCACCTCGTATTCAGTCCAATTTACGGGATTCGGTTCAGAATCGAGTATTGTCAGACCCATTATAAAAATGTGGTTCTAACACTGTATTTTATATGAATGATATAAGAATGTAAAGGAAAGATTTTTTTTAAGGAACATTAAGCTTCAAACTAGAGAAACTGCAATATTATCTTTAAAATGTTAATCTAAAATGTAAATGTGAATGATAATTCACAAGCTAAGGTACTTTTTTTTTTTCTCTTGGTTTACATTGCCTGATAAGAACAAAGGATGATGATGAAAATTAATGGAGAAAGTTACACGTGGATTTCCAGTACGGTATGGCAAGAGTGATAGATAGATAGAGACCTAATGGTGATGAGATGAGGTGGACCATATGTGTGTCTTAACAAAAAAAGTTTGCTTTTTTCTTTTTCATCCTAACGGCCCATACAACCACTAATATACTTAAACTAACCTTAATATTACTCCTAATTCTAAACTTATTCCGAACTAAATAACCTCAACACCCGGATTTGAACCCGGTAGCCTCCGTAGACGGAGGACTTTCATGCCAATCCGACCAAGAGTTGCTTTGATTTAGAGTTGCTTTGATTTGCTTAGTTGTGTGTTGGTTGATAGGTTTGTTTTAATGGGCATTAATAAAATCATCCAAGAGAAAGTGAGAATTGAAATGGAGAAAAAGGGAAATTTTGTGGTTTTTGTTTAGATATATAGAGCCAGCCCATATATTTTTTCAGTTGCTGCCCCATAGAGATAGTGGTAATAAATGGTATTTCATTGGAACTTTTGTTCTTCTCTTTAAAAAGTCAATAATATGGATATGATCAACAAGTACGCAAATAATAACAAAAAAATTATCATAATCTAATAACCAATCGGTGTTGGTAAGTCTATGTGGCAACAAATGTTGATATATTACCTTTTTTAGTTGCTAAGTTAAGTGGTGATAAAGGATAAATCTGAAGGAGATAATTGAGAAACATGATTATATTCCTCAAAAGAAAAAAGAAACACGATTATAAGTAAAATGAATAATATCATTGTAAAAAAAATAATATCACACTCTAACATGAATATAAAGTTGATAATTTTGAAAGTTTAAGGCCACGTTTTTATGAAGGATGAATTGGATGCATAGCCTGGGATGGGTGGGTCAAGATCAATATAGGATTCCTTTGCTGATAGGCTTTTGAGCGACAAACAAAGAGTAATTGAGTGATTGAAAGATTAATGTTTTTTTAGATAAAATTTAGGTTGGGGGGAAATTTTTCGAATCAAGATAAGCTACCAGGTTTGGAAAACATTCTAGAAATATCAACACATTGATCAAGAAGGACAGTGGGTGGGATTCGAACTCTTCAACCTTTCGAGATTCAATGTAAGATTCTGAATACCATAGAAGAAAAAAGAACAAGTGATAAAACACTAGTGGGGATTCTCCAATGGGTTAGGACTATCCTAGAATCATGAATACAAACAATTTGAGTTATCCAGTAAGTTAAAACAATTGTCAAAAACATGATGCCTGACGCAGCCTATAGCTTGCTGCCAAAATTGGATTAGTCTACAATTAACCAACAAAAGGAGCATTCACATATTGAAAACCAGGAATATTTGCATGGTTTGACTGTGCTAAAAAGGCACGTCAAATGCCATCATACAAGTAAAAAAATTGTAAAACTATCTAAAAAGATCAACAAGAGCTGGAAAATTTTAATATACTTAACCCAAAACAAATGTTTGGAACTTAATTAGTAGACAAAAATACCATCCATGATTCTATATATGACTTGAAATAACATGACTTCTCAAACTGTTTTTAAGAATAAATATAAATTGTGTAGAAAGCTACTTGAAGAAGAAAGGAATATATGGACTTCGAGAAATTACAAAAAATTGATTAGCTAGGATTCCATTTAACGTGACGTGAGTTCGGGGTGAAAATGACCCAGGGCAAGAAATATCATGAACACATTTCACATTTTCATTTTTTTGTCAGCAAGATACCACAAGCTTGCATAAAAAAACACACAACTTATGAACTGATATGAAACGCCCCGACCCATATTTATCGTACACAGTAAACACGTGCCGGAACTGTGACGACCCAATCACAACAAGCCCAACATACAATGTATACAACAGAAACACGGGCTCCACAGCCCATAATAAAAACAACAATAATCATCATAACCGGCCCAATGGCCCAATAATAGTAAAACAATGCACAGCGGAAGACTTTAATAACTCACAAACACTGTATGCACACTGATGCAAACTATGGATCCAAGCCCTGTCCAAGGGATAACGCTGCAGCCTGTCTGGAATGCACCCATCCTGTACCAAAAGTAACTCATCCTAAGGGATGAAAGCCCGCAGGTGAGGGGTGAGTCCGAAGTGCCCACCGGGTAAAACCCATAAGCAAATATACATATACAACAACCGTAAATTACCAAGTCAAATCGCCAACATTTAACAAAGATTCTCACGAACCTTTAATGACACACATGTGATTCTAGACACGCTATTCCAATTTTATTAGCAGGGCCCCTATCACAAGTTAAATGATGACCGTCGCCTGGTAGTCAAGCTAGCTAGCCCGTGGACCCCGCCCTGGTACCTCCACGTAAAACTGGCACAGACAGGGAGCAGACCCCAAGCACACTCTCCCCCTGCGCCTAAAATAAAATTGGTACAGACAGGGAGCAGACCCTAAGCACACTCTCCCCCAGCACCATAAATATAAGACTACCATCTGACTGTTCCAACATTTAACCGTGACTTACTAGATGTCTAAGTGTTTCTATTTTATTAATATAACTATTTTAGTCTTGATACCACAATACTGCTAACCAACCATCAACTCTTTATCCTGAGCAGGCTCGCAGCCTCTCCGCTCGTCTGGATAATAATCAATACCAAACTGTCATCACATAATAGTACCCCCGGTACTCAACTCACACAATTCTACAGTCAACAACAGTAATAGTCTTACTTATATCCAAAATCCAACATCATCAATAATATCAACAGCAACAGTAATTTCAACTACATCAACGGCAACAATTATCAACTTAGTTCATCACACAACAAACCATATGCAGTCACAAAGTCTCATACCAGCAAATATCACATATAGCAAACAAACAGCAACTTGATATCACGGGAAGTATATAAATATTTACTTAACCTCACCTTAGCCGATTACTCAACTCTGGAAAGATCAACGGTCCAAAGCCGGTTCGACAGGAACTGCTCGATATCATAACCTATACAACAAAACAACATGCTCACATAAATGTACATAATTGGTATGCTATGATGCCAATACTGCGAAATACCCATCCCGATTCTTATCCGTTATTATTATCTTTTACCGAAAATATTTAACTGTACATATTTCCGAATATAATTTCGGTACCAAACTTTAATTAAAACTCTTTTCAAAATAACTTCATAAATAACTATAATTTTCCAAAATTATAATCACCATAGTTTTTCCAGAAAAATAATAACCTATTTATAATTTTCAGAAAATATTTATATAGTATTTATCTTTTTCTATATATAATAATATTTTCGAACACAAAATTATAATTACCCTTAATTTACAAAGTACATATATATATATTTCCCAAAGGTGACATATATTTCCAACTATAATAATATCAACATAATTCTCTATTTTTTGTAAATATAAATTATGCATACCATATATATCTTTCCAAAGGTAATTCCATAATTTTTTTTAGAAAAACAACAACTTATATATAATTTTCCAGTGTATATACATCATGGTATAAAACATAATAATAATTTCTAAAACCTGATATAGTTATTTAATTTTCCAAAATATAAGTATATATATTTTCTAGAATTATATATTTATTTTATATTTATTTTATTTTTTTTTATTTCTGGACTGGGCCAAGTCCAAGCCCAGCCCAAGGCCCAAGCTAGAGCCCAGGCGCGCACAGGACCAGCCCAGACCCATCTGACCAAGCCCACAAAATTCACAACCCAACAAACACAGCCCATACACATAACCCAAACCCACAAGGCATCGGGTCAACCCGACCCAAACACCATTCAACCGGGTCGTCACTTACAACCACGGCTGCTCACCTTAGCGGCGGCGGCAAGGCACGAAGCGGCATGACGGGCGACGAAGCGAGGGTGGCGCGCGGCGGGGAAGACGACTGGAAGGAGGCGACGGCAGCTGGTGAGGTTCGTCGGCGACGGGCTGTTCGCTTCGTCGGGTCGGTCGTGGCGGTTTGCAGAGGAGAGGCGCCGTGCGTGTAGAGGATGGTGACGGCCTGCAGCAACGGCGAGCAGCGCGACGAGGTAGGCGGCACTGGCTGCCGGTGAAGCGCGGCTGTGCGTGTATCCAGCTAGGGCGACGAGGAGGCCGGCCCACTGCTTCTTGGCTCGGCGTCGGATGGGTGACCGGTGGTCTGCAGCGACGCGCGAAGAGGAAGATGCGTGTTTGCTGGTGGCGGCGCGACGGTGGAGCAGGAGGAGAAGAGGAAGGTGACGACTCAGATGGTGGTGGCTGGTCGTGGGGTCAGCTGGGGGAAAGGGAAGAAGAGATGGTGCAGGTGGTGGGCGGCGCGGTGTTGTGTGTATGGCGGGTTGTGGGTTGTTGGTGACGGGCAGTGGAGGGTAGAGAGGAGAAAAGAATAAAAGGGAGAAGAAGGAAGAAGGAGACAGGGAGAGTCACGGGTGAGGAGGCAGGTAGGGAAGGTGGGGCACCGGTTGGTCACGGGCGGGAGGAGGAAGACGACGGGAAAAGGAGAAAAGAGAAAAAAAGAAAAGAAAAGAAAAAGAAGAAAAGAAAAGAAGAAAAAAGGGAAGGACAAGGGCATAACCGTAATTTTCCGTCTCGAGTAAAAAATATGACTTGGGCTCGAAAAATCCGGTAAATTCTCCTGAGCATCGTCCAAGTCTCGGAACTGAAAACCGAGGCTCGGTTAGTTAGAAAGATTCTCCCGAGCAAAGGGAAAACCCTCGGTTTTGAAAAACGACTCCCGATTTACCTTGAATTAATTACCCAAGATTAATTCAACAGTAAATCACGGTAAAAAGACTTTTACAGTCCCGGTAAAAATCAAAAATTTTACCCGGGCTGTTACATGATATCAAAAATCAAAATCAAATGTAACTATGACATCATTATTGAAGCGCCCCGACCCGTATTTACCGTACACAGTAAACACGTGCCGGAACTGTAACGACCCGATACCAACGTGAATCAGCATACAGTGAACAAACTTAACAAATGGCTTAGCAGTCCAATAAGCTGGCTCAAAAGCCCAATATCAAAAATATGCAACTGGCCCTTCGGCCCAACAACAACTACACATCACCCGATCTCGGGAACATCAATAACATCACAACCGGCCCAAGGCCCAACAATAACAATATTCAGCACAGCGGAAGACTTTTAAAACTCGCAAAGACACTGTATGTGATACTGATGCAAACTATGGATCCGAGTCCTGTCCAAGGGATAACGCCGCAGCCTGTCTGGAATGCAACATACCTGAACCACAAATAACTCAACCTACGGGATGAAAGCCCGCAAGTGAGGGGTGAGTCCGAAGTGCCCACCGGGTAAAACCCATAAGCAAATATATATATACAAGCAACCGTAAATTTCCAAGTCACATCACCAATAATTAACTAAGGTTCTCACGAACCTTAAATGACATACTTGTGATTCTAGACACGCTATTCCAATTTTATTATCAGGGCCCCTATCACTAGTTAAATGGTGGTCGTCGCCTGGTAGTCAAGCTAGCTAGCCCGTGGACCCCGCCCTGGTACCTCCACGTATAACTGGCACAGACAGGGAGCAGACCCCAATCATACTCTCCCCCAGCTCCTAAAATAAAAATTCGTACATATAGGGAGCAGACCCCAAGCACACTCTCCCTCAGCACCATAAAATAAAAGACTACCATATGGCTGTTCCAACATTTAACTGTGACTTACTAGATGTCTAAGTGTTTCCATTTTATTAATATCACTATTTTAGTCTTGATACCACAATACTGTTAACCAACCATCAACTCATTATCCCGAGCAGGCTCGCAGCCTCTCTGCTCGTCCGGATAATAATCAATACCACTTAACCATCAGAATCCACGTAATAATGTTTCGGTACTCAAATCATGTCAATCTCACAGACAACAACAACAACGGTAAATTTATCATCACTAACATCATCAACATCAACAACAATCAATACTTATCACAACAACCATTCACAACCACGAGTGTAGTATTATACCAGCAAACATCACACACAGTGAACAAACACCAACTTGATATCACGGGCAGTATATAAATATTTACTTATCCTCACCTTAGCCGATTACTCAACTTTAAAGATAATGACCGGTCCCAAGCCGGTTCCACAAGAACTGCTCGATATCAAACCTATACAACAAAATAACATGCTCACATAAATGCGCATAATCGGTATGCTATGATGCCTTAAACTGTAAATCAAACTCATGGGTTAAACATCTCGATTTATATATATATATTATCATGAATTTATCCTTTTATCATAATTTTACCTTTTTTCGAAAATATTTTGTATGTATATAGGGTTACAAAAATATATTTCCAAACCTATTAAATCACAATATTTCATAAAGATAATATTCTTTTTCCAAAATAATAAATAACATAATTTTTCTGGAAATTATATCATATATTTGTATTTTCCCCAAAATTATTTCCATAAAATATATTACTTGCCAGAATATAACTACTAAATATTATTATTTTTAGAAAACTATATTTCTAGAAAAATTAGTCATACCAACCTTTTTTCTGAAAATAAATACGAATTTATATATATACATATATATATTTTCCAAAAGTAAAATACTTTTCCAAGCAATTATATATCAAAGTAATTATATATTTTTAAATCTATTAGTTTTGTATACCATAAATACATATTTTCCAAAAGGTAATCAGTTACCATTATTTTCCAAGGAGAGTAACATATATATAAATTTTCCAAAAAATATTTCCATGGTATATATTTTTTTCCAAATAATAATAGTTTTTCCAAAACATAACTTAATTATTTATCAAAGTATATATATTTATATTTTTCTCAAAATACCAGAATTAAACTGACCATAATTTTCTCAAATTGAATATATACTCTTTTTTTCCAGAAATAAATACCAGCAAATAAGTAAATATATATATATATATATATATATATATGTTGTTTTTTTTAGAAAATAAAATCGGACTGGCCATGAATAGTGCGAGCCCAGACCAAGGCAGCAGGCCCGAAGCACAGGCCCACGCCCAGGCCTAGCCCGACACCAGCCACAGCCCAACCCAGGTAGACGCGACCCGACCAAAAGAAACGGGTTGAACGAGGGGTCGCGGGTCTGCTCACCTTGGGTTGCAGCGGCGGGCGACATAAATGACGGCGAGGCGGGGCGGCGACGAGCGCGACGGCTTCGGCTGGCATCGCGATGTCGCGGTGGTGGCTCGCTACTGGGGTTCATCGTCGGCAGCGGCGCAGGGAAGTAGATCCGCGGGTCTGCTCGCGGGTCAACGGCCATTAACTGCGCGTCGGTGGACGGAAAAGCACAGGGGCAACGGGGTTGAGGTCGCGTCGGCTCGGTGAGCATGCTGGTGGCGACGGTGACGTGTACGGCGGCCTGGAGCTCGCCGGCGTGCACAGTGACCGGGAGAGGCAAGGTGACAACTGTTCACCGATTCCTCTTCTTTTTTTTTCTTTCTTTTCTTTTTTTCTATTTTTTGTATTATTTTTTTCTTCTTCTTTTTTTTCTTTCTTTTTTTCCCTCTTTGTTTTTTTCTGGTTTTCTTTCTTTTTTTTCTTTCTTTTTTTTTTCTTTTCTTCTCTTTTTTTTTTCCTTTCCTTTTTCTCTCTCTTTTTTTCTCTCTTTTCTTCTTCTCTTTTCTTCTTCTCTTTTTCTTCTCCTCTCCACATGCTTTATACCCGTGAATCAGCCGCCTGCATAGTTGCCTCAATTATGTAGGTTTGGCTGCATATAGGGCGAGTCCAGACCGGACCAGAAAATAACTGATACACCCACTTAATTATTTTCCGGTGTGATTTTTCTGAGGATTTCGGGACCCGAAAAATACCAACTTTGGTCTGTAAAATCCACGGAAAAAAATCTCGAGCGCGGAAAAAGACTCGGTTACGAAAAACGATGCCCGATTTACCTTGAATTAATTACCCAAGATTGATTCATTCGGTAAATCACTGTAAAAAGACTTTTACAGTACCGGTGAAAATCTAAATTTTTACCGGGGCTGTTACAATTATTTTTGTGTAAGAAAGAAAAAACAGGAGCATTGTTGAAATACAAAGCAAAATATTAGAATTTTAATGACCAACATACTTGATTATTGTCGACATCTACAAAGGCATGCTTTGCATCTTGCATCATTTCATGAGGGGTTTTATAGCTCGAGCTATGGGTGTTAGAAGGATACAATGGTTCTAGTGGTGTTGGGAGCTCGAGCTTGAGCTGGATACAAGTATTTTTGTTGCCAGGTGTATCGGAGAATCCCACTCAACTTTCCACCTTCTTCTTTTGGATCCCTGTAAGCTTGCTGATGCCATCATCTCTGCTGAGCCTGCTTATGATGACGACGGGCGCCCTTCAATCGCGTACAATATATCTCCACAACATTACTTGAAAGCCAAACACACATCGGTATCCGAATGATTTCCTATACAAACTCTCTGTTTTTGCTTTGATTTGCCTCTGAAATGGTTTGAAATTGCTCGTTGTGAAAATCAAATGAGATGATGAGTATAGAATTACCCTCTTAGTGCACGATCCAACGTGGATTTCCATCAAAAAGTTAAAAATTCATAAAAAAAAAACCTTGAGTGTACATTACAAAAATATCAATTAAATTCAGCAACATCAACGGCATCAAATATCAGTTTATTATTTCTTTACCCTCATCTAGTTACTTAATTTCTATTATCCTCCATTTTCTCATTATCCCGAGCAGGCTCACAGCCTCTCCGCTCGTCTGGATAATACAAGCTTATTTCAAGTGTTTTCCCATACTAGTATCCTCGGTACTCTACTCACATAATTTTCACAGTCAACAACAACAGTAATAACCTACTAATACCAACTTTTCTAACATTATCAATAACATCAACAGTAGCATCAATTCAGCAACATCAACGGTATCAAATATCAATTAAATTCATCTCACAACAACCATTCACAGCCACAAAGTATCATATCAGCAAATATCATACATAGCAAACCGACAACAACTTGATATCACGGGCAGTATATAAATATTTACTTATCCTCACCTTAGCCGATTTCCTATTCCTGAAAGTCCTCGAAATGTCCCGGCTCAGGCTCCTCGGGGTACTGCTCGTTATTGACTCCTATATCAAACAATAATATATGCACACATAAGATGATATGCAAATGCTCGACTGATACTGTAAGCCGTAAAATATTTACTGGACCAGCTCGGTACTCCCCCGGGTTATTCCCATTATCATCATAATTCACAATTTATTTTCAAGTGTCGAAAATACCATACTGATACCCGGTTATTATTTCGATTTCCGAAATATTTGATAAAATAATTACTATTCTTCCAAGGGTATTAGCTATCCTAAAATAATCTTTCTAGAAATTATTCACATGTACATATTTTTCGGTAATATATTCCATGGTACACATCTTTAGGAGTATTACTACAATTAATAATTATGTTATAATCATTTTAGTTTCTTGAAATTAATATATGAAAGTAATTATTTCCTTTATTCCCACAAAATATAACCATTTATTATGCATTTATTATTTTTTTTCCAGAAAGTATAGTCCATAATATATATATTTATATATCCAGATTATACATTCCCTTTATTATTATTATTATTATTATTATTATTATTATTATTATTATTATTATTATTATTATTATTATTATTATTATTTATTTATTTTTTAATTAATTAATTCGGACTGGGCCAACAGTACTAACCCAGCCCACTAATAGACCAGACCCAAGGGTTGACCAGGTCCAGGGCTGACTAGCCAGACCAAACCAAGCATCAGGCCCCGAATTGAGCCCAACCCCAAGCTCGGCCCGATTCCTGATCCACGCCCGACCTGTGGCTGCTGGGTCAATCCACAACCCATGACCCAGTTGCAAAAAATGGTAATCGGGTCGTCGTCAACCCACAACTCACCTCGGCGGCTGCAGACGGCGGTGTGACGAGGCGAGGCGGCGAAGAGGCGACGGCAGGAAAGAGGCGAGGGCGGCGCGACTTGGCTGCAGGTGGCTTCCGGCGGCAACGAGCAACGGGTCAGCGACGGACAGGGGAGAAAGGAGAGCCGTCGGCGGCTTGTTTCGGTTGGACGGCGAGGAGGAGAACGGCGAGCGAGGTGTGTTGTCGGCGCGGCAGTGCAGGCAGAGGAAGACGGCGAGTCAGGTGAGAGCGGCAACGAGGAGGTACGTCTTCACTGCCCGTCCCTGGCTTGGTGGCTCGCGATGTCGCCGGCGTCGGGTGGAGCAACTGGGCGAAGGAGGATGAGGAGAAAAGGTGTCGACATCAGGGCGACGACACTCGGCTGTCGATGCTGCAGCTCCGGGCGGCGGCGATGCGTCCTCAGCGGCGGCAGCAGGCGAGCAGGAAGGGAGAGGGAGGTGGTGGTAGGCGTGAGGTGGTTCACGGGCGGCAGCTCGGTGGTGTGTGGTGTGTTTTGCTTGTTATTTTTATTTATTTTTTTCTTTCTTTCTTTTCTTTTCTTTTTCTGGTTTTGGTGAAGAAGGCAGAGTGCTGGTTTGAGTTTGCAGACTGAGTGATACTAGGTGTGTGTGTTTTTGCAGATGATGATGGGTTTGAGCAAAAAATAAAACGCAGAGTCACGTTCTTCACAGGAGGGAACAAACCCTCACATGCACACAGGAAAAAGGCGGCTGTATAATTCAATTATGCAGTCGTGTCCCGTCCGGACCAGAAAATAACTATAATACCCCCTTGACTTTATTTCTGGTCCGTTATCTCGAGGATAAACCTGACTTTTCTCGAGATTCCTGGACCCGAAAAATTCCAACTTCGGTCCTTAAAATCCGCAGAAAAATCCCGAGCGTGGGACAGAGCTCGATTTTAGAATCCGATGCATAATTTACCATGAAATAATTACCCAAGATTATTTTTATATAATAAATTACTGTACAAAGCATTTTACAGTCCCAGTAAAAATATAAATTTTTACCCAGGTTGTTACACACTTAACTATTGTGGGTGAGTTTTCCAATCCAATTATTAATTTATCGAGTATATATATATGTGGACATAAAAAAACAGGGATTAGCTTTTATCTCCTGAAGGAATATCTTCTCCAAGTTCCAACAAATTAACAATAGTTCCAAATTTATGACTTCCTTTTTCACGTGTTTTCCATTTGATGGCAAAAAAAGATATATAATATCTATCTGCAAAACAAATGCCACAAATATAATAGAAGATATAAGCAATTAATGCGCTTACACGTTTCTTACTTGCATTTTGAGTTATTTGTGTACATACAAATATACTTGACCTGACCTATGTAAGGATCATCCATCGAAAACGTGATTCACATCAATTTTTTACAAAATTGGATTGTATAGTAACTTTTGTTCGTTACATGATTATCCACAACATTAACAAGGAGAGGAGAGTAAGGAAAGAATATATTCCTCTTTTGGTGGTTCTTGATTATTGGAACACATACACTATGTCTTTAATTCCTTCCCTTCTCTGGATAAGTTGCCTAAGAATTTATAAAGAAAAAATAATAATAATAATAAATTAATTAAGGAGGGTGCACTAGAAATATGTTTTGTTTTATTATAATAAATGAAACCCCATTATCGGATTAAAAAGTGGCAACATTCTAGCTAATTGACCATGGAGGACTTAATTTCTTCCGCACCTAACGGAGTCAAATTAGTCAATTGGAAAATGACCCTGAAATTATTATTTAGTATATATATATATTTCTTCGACAGAAAAATAAATCAACCGTATATATTTGACAATATATTTGGATGGTCCTGTTTTTTTGGTTTCCTTTCCCCTTATTGCACGGTGTGTGTTTGTGTGATTTATTAGCTTAACTTAGGTGCACGTAGATGATTATTGATAGAATTCCAATTTTTTTACTCTTTCAATTGTGTACACATAATTCTAGTCATCAGCCACCTAAACTTTGTCTAGACATCCAATATATGTACAATATAATAATATGTTATCAAAAAAGTTAGTTAGTCAATGAAGAAGGTTTTTCCATATCAAAGAGTCCGTGATATGGCTAACTAGTCAATGCTTCATCAATCAAAAGAAAGATATATAAATTAATCACTTGTGTGATAGAATAGTACTTGGGTAATTTAATTAGCACGCAAGTAGATAATCAAGTGGGGGAGTCTTTTACCTAGGGATGGCAATGGATATCCGTTAACGGGGAACCCGTGGGGAATCCCCGAATGGGGAACGAGGATGGGGGTAATTTTACCCCCGCGGGGACGGGGATGGGGGATGTTTTAGCCCCGTGGGGAATTTGGAAATAGGGACGGGGAGTGCTCCCCCCCAAAGTTATCAAAACCGGACCGGTTCGACCGGTTATCCCGGTTCAACCGCCTTTCTAGCACATCTCTGGTCTGCTGAAATTCCGGTTGAACCCCGGTTGAACCCCGGTTTTACCCCGGTTTAGTCCCGGTTATATTGATCTACTACCTTCGCCGGTTCGATGCCCGGTCCGGTTTTCAAAACCTTGCTCCCCCCAACCCGCGGGGACCCCGAAATAAGTGAAAAGATGGAATTCCCCTTGAGTCATTGTCCACTTAATATATATGTCAATACTAAAATAGATTTTTTATTCATTTTTTCCCTTTGCATATTAAAATTAATATATATGTCATTATTTCTTTCTTTCTCGGTAAATTTAATAGAGTATTCTATTGATAAGATTTTGGTTTTTGTGATTTCTTGTTCATGCTAATTATGCTTATGTTATGTGGCAAGTCCTTTCTATTTTTTCCCAAGTTGACACAAATTTGTTTGTTTTTCGTGTCTGTACAAATTAATAAGTTGT
>JAKUCV010007009.1:8938-76562 GCA_028386065.3 Turnera subulata | reverse complement strand
ACAGCTCACCTTGGTGGCGACGGGGCGGCACAACCGGCGAGGCTGCGTGCGGGTGGACGGCAGGAGGCGGTCGGCTGCAGGTGGTCGCGAAGGAGAAGGAAGAGTAGTGGACCCGGTGGCGGCTCGCGGCGTCGAGGTGCTGGAGAGGAGAACTCCGGGTCGGCGGCTCGGGCTTGTGACGTCGGGCGGCGCTGCCGCTGCGTTGGAGAGGAGGGGAAGGAAAAGAGGAGGCGACGGCGTGAGGCTGTGGTGTTGGGGTTGCAGGTGGCGGTGGCGGTGCGTGAGCAGTGGTGGCGTGAAGGTCTCGGCGTGGGTGGAGATGGAGGAGGAAGAAAGAAATGAAGGGAGGGAGAGGTGGAGCTGACGGCGTCGGGGAACGACTGCAGGTGGCGGCTGGGTGGTGTGTGGTGAGGTCTTGGGTGGCTCACGGTGGTGGAGGCAGAAGTGGTGTTGGTGTGTTTTTGTTTTGTTGGAGAGGAAGAGGAGATAAGGAAGCAAGGAAGAGGGGAACAGGGTGAGTCACGGGTGAGGGAAGGTGGGGCAGGCGGCGAGTCACGGGCGGGAGGTGGAAGGTGACGGGAAAGAAAGGAGAAAAGAAAAGAGAAAAGGAAGAAAGAAAAGAAGAAAAGAAAAGAAGAAAAGGAAGAGGACAGGGGCGAGATCGTAATTTTTCGTCCCGAGTCCAAAAATATGACTTGGGCTCGGAAAATCCGATTAATCCTCCTGAGCATCGACCAACTCTCGGAACTGAAAACCGAGGCTCGGTTAGTTAGGAAGATACTCCCGAGCGCGGGAAAACTCTCGGTTCCGAAAAACGGCTCCCGATTTACCGTAAATTAATTACCCAAGATTAATTCAACAGTAAATCACGGTAAAATGACTTTTACAGTCCCGGTAAAAATCCAAATTTTACCCGGGCTATTACAATTGGCATCATGACATACTCTTATGTGCATCTTATGTGAGTATAAACTGTTTTGTTGTATAGGTTATGATATTGGGCAGTTTCCCGAGGAGCCGGCTTGGGACCGGTTTTTTTTTCCGGAGTTGAGTAATCGGCCAAGGTGAGGATGGATAACCCTTGATATGTGCCTGTAATACTTTGTGTGTTTTGTTGTTTGATTGGACTGTTGAGATGGTCATTGTTGGTTATTTGACTACTTTGGTTATTGTGGTTGTTGTTATTGGACTGTGTTATCGGTTCTGTGAATATTGTGTTGTAATTGATGTTGAACTGTTAATTGTGAATAATTGGTGTTATGAAATGTTGATGGTTTAGTCTGTGGATTAACTTGTGATAATGGAAAGTTGAATAACTTGAGAAAATGAATATTGGAAATTGTGATGATATATATTATTGTTGGATACTTGATGATATGGATTTGTTGATGTTGGTTCTGTGTGTGATGTTTTGATATTGTTCTGCTTGATTGAAATGATGTGTTGACTGTTATTGGTTTATTGGATACTGTGTTGTGATTGACGTCGGTTCACGAGTAATTGATGCTATGAAACTGTTGACGGATTAGTCTGTGGAATAACTTGAGTTAATAAGAAGTTGGGTAATTGTTTGACTGTCATGGATATTGAGATTGTTGTCGAAGAACTGTGTTGTGATTGGATAATTGGAATAAATTATGAAATGGATAATTGAAAAAAAATGGAAAATGGAAATTGATTTGAGATGATGATTTAATTGTCACGTGGTAAGAAGAGGTACGACCGGATGGTTTGAGGCTGTTTTATGGTGGCCATGATCTGGGTTACTTGTGATGGGCATGTTGATGCTGGTTTGATTAGGATGTTGAACCCTGAGATTGTTATTGGGATTTGATCCCTGAGATTGTGATTGGGACGTTGATCCCTGAGATTGTGATTGGGATGTTGATCCCTGAGATTGTTATTGGGATGTTGATCCCTGAGATTGTTATTGGGATGTTGATCCCTGAGATTTGATATTGGGATGTTGATCCCGGGTTTTTTTTGATCGGGCACCATAAACAGGTTGATAGCCTGGTACGACCTTAGCTTATCCATGACGGGGGACAGAAAGATAAAATTTGGAATAATAATAAGTCTTTGGTATGCTTGGGACGAGTCTTTGAGTTTGGTCTGTCTTGTACGGTTTTGTCTTTGGTTTGGTCGTGACTATTGTCTGTATTTCTTCTTTGAAGTATTATAGTTGAATATTGATCGTCTATCCTTCGTCAGTGAGCACTTCGGACTCACGCCTCACCTGCGGGCTTTCATTCCGTAGGATGAGTTATTTGTGGTACAGGCTTGATGCATTCCAGACAGGCTGCGGCGTTATCCCTTGGACAGGATTTGGATCCATAGTTTGCATCTGTGTCGCATACAGTGTTTTTGTGAGTTATTAAGTCTTCCGCTGTGCAGTTTATTGATATTATTGGGCCATTGGGCCGGTTGAGTTATTATTGATGTTTTTATTTTGGGCTGTTGAGCCCAAGTTTCTGTTGTATACACTGTATGCTGGGGTTATTTGGTTGGGTCGTTACAATTCCGGCACGTGTTTACTGTGTACGGTAAATACGGGTCGGGGCGTTTCATTTTGGTAGAGGAGCGGGCGTTAGGTCTTGTTGGGAAGTCTTTGTGTGTTTGTTGTCCTTGTTTGCATAGTTCGCTCCATTTGTTTATTATTTTATATCATTTAGTTAGTGCATTATGGATCCAGTCATGGGATGCCAAGTTATTTCTGCTTACTTATGGCATCATTACCTTTGTATGTTGTCGCAGAACATACACATAAAAGTAATGATGCCATAAGTAAGCAGAAATATAAATATTATTAATATTGCCAATATTACTATTTTAAACATTAAATATTACATTGATATTTTATAAAAAAGGAAAATACATTCATCGCCTTGGAACGACGTTGACCCTGAAGCTATTGGGGTCATTGTTGATGTTGACCGTGATGCTGTCGCTCCACGAGAACCACATGTCGCCCGCGTTGTTCTGGCCAGGAAGCTCGAACCGGTTTGCTTGAGGAAACCGGAGTGGGATGAGACCGTGATCGTCTTCAGGCTGCCACTGGGTCTCCGTGAGAAGAACCATGTTTGGTTTGTACTGGTTCTTCAGGTCCCTCAGGGTACGCGAGAACTCCTGGGAACGCCTAGTAACTCCTCTGCAGTTCCACACCAGTAGTCGGGCCTTTGGCCAAGTTACGGGCAACCGAGTGACTCTGGGCATGCTCTGGGCTGTTATCGAAAGCTGGTAGTAGGTACCTTGCTCTAGGAAGTGGCAAGTGGACTTCAGGTTGAACTCTTGAAGTCTTTCAGAGATGAAGAACATGATGGAGTTGGCCGAGCCGTAGAAGGAGGTCCTCAAAGTACCGTGGTCCTCTAGGAAGAACTTCTCTTCCAATGGAGTGACGAAGAATCTGGACGAGTAGAGTTCGTCGACGAAGTCCAGACGGGGCACTCTGCCGAGCTCGTTCGGTAGTTCCTCTAGACGCTCGTTGATCATGCTGTAGGCTAGCCGGTTTCTTCTGCCTAGATTGGCACCTTCGACGAAGAATACGGATGATGGAGCAGGCATAGTGTTTGGACGTTTTGGTGATTTGTTTCTTTTTTTGAGTTTTGAGGTTCCTTTGCTTGAGCGTTTGTTTTGTTTCAAGATGCCTTTGATGATTTACACCTCACCGCTCTGTCTTTCATCCTCTTATGGGGAGCGTGATTACTGTTTTTGATTTTCAAGATTTTGCTTTTTGAAAATTTTGTCGTTGCTTCAATTATTGTTTCGTTACTTTATATGTTTTTTGGGCTACAATGCCAATGTTTTTCAGCCCTCTTCCATCTCACGATTTTCCAACGCCCTGGCTACCTTGGCGTTTCTTTTNCCTCACCGCTCTGTCTTTCATCCTCTTATGGGGAGCGTGATTACTGTTTTTGATTTTCAAGATTTTGCTTTTTGAAAATTTTGTCGTTGCTTCAATTATTGTTTCGTTACTTTATATGTTTTTTGGGCTACAATGCCAATGTTTTTCAGCCCTCTTCCATCTCACGATTTTCCAACGCCCTGGCTACCTTGGCGTTTCTTTTTATGACTCTTTCTTACATCTTTTATCACATGCATCCGTGACCGTTGAGGCTAGACTGATGGGACCATACCTCGAGTAGAGTGCATGTGCGACAAGGTCACACCTGTTTAGACATCGTGAAGAGATACGAGACTTGACAGACGTTTTTGGCTCATGCGAAATTTGTGAACAAGTGGGTAACGTTTCTTTCGAGGGACACAGGACGTGCCCGTGATCATCGCCTTCCGAGTTTACGGACGTCTTTTCAACGAGGGAAACCGACGTCACCGTTAGCTGTGCATGTTACGTTTCTCAGGATCGAGGATGGTTACGATCGATCTAGAGCGCCGAGCATGAAAACATGTTTTTGTTTTAATTTCTTTATGTTTTGATTTTGTTAAATGAGTTTTGTTTTTAATTTCTTTATGTTTGATTTTATATCCTTATTATTGATTTTTGTTCTACTTTGAGACGTTTTTATCTTTCTGTTAGCATGAGTTTTCACAATTTAACAAGAGTTTGTTTTAAAAAGGAAAAGCTTATTTTATTTATTTTATAACGGTTTTACAACAGGAGAAGAAGTACTCCATGGAGCTACTTGCTTCTCTAGGTCTTTTACAAGTTTTTGGACGTTTTTTACGTGAGGGAAGAGTTCTGCACACGCCAGTTCGATCTGCATCACCGCCGAGCTGATCTTCTTCAGTGAGACGTTCAGCTGCGTCAGAGTCTGCTGCGGAGTGCTGCTTTCAGCCGTCGCCTTGCCCTTTCGATCTTCAGCTTTCTTGTCAGCATGCTTCTTTCGCCGTCTGCTGGAGACGACCATGTGTTCCTTCAGGCCGATAATGTTGGTTTTGAACCGCTTCTTGGGAGGTTCTCCATCGGAGCTTGTCGGGAAGGCAGTGCCACCGACATACTTGTTGTTCTCGGAGTCTGAGGTAGTTCGAGATCGGATTGGAGAGTCCATGGCTGTGTGTAAGTTTGCCAGTCATGAGGTTTGGTTCTTATAGAGGACGAGATGTCGCTTAAGGGTATAAGCGGTATCTCGCGTTGAGTTTGAACACCTAGTGGAGTATACCAGAAGCCTAACGTGGTTGGACCCACGGATAAGACGGAATTTTGGGGACGAAATTCTTTTTAAGGTGGGTAGAATGTAACAGCCCGGGTAAAAATTTGGATTTTTACTAGGGACTGTAAAAGTCTTTTTACCGTGATTTACCGAAAGAATTAATCTTGGGTACTTAATTCAAGGTAAATCGAGCGTCATTTTTTGTAACCGAGGGATTTCCCGCGCTCGGGATTTTTTTGTGGATTTTTCAGGCCTAAGTTGGTATTTTTCGGGTCCTGGAATTCTCAGAAAAATCACACCGGAAATAACAAAGGGGGTATTACAGTTATTTTCTGGTCCGGTCGGGACACGACTGCGTGATTGAGTCACGCAGCCGCCCCTTCCCTGTTACACCTGTGACTTACCTGTGTTGCCCGTGACCTGCTCTTCCCTGCTTCCTTTTTCACGCCATCACCTGCAAAACAAAAAAAAAAGAAACCTGCCACACCCTCATCTTCCCTTCTGCATTCTTCTTCCTCTGCACCAAAATCTGCCCATCAATCCTCTCTTGCACGCTACCTAAAAAAAACAGTAAAATAAAAGAAACAAAAAAAAAACAACACACACCAACACACCAAACGCCGCCGTCCCACACACACCCCTCACCTTCTTCTTCCTCTTCTCCACCGTGAACCCACTACCGACCACCACTCGAGCCACCTGCAACCGCCACCAACACCTCACACACCTCGTCAGCCACCTTCCTTCCCTTCTCCCTCCGGTCGCGTCGCAGCCGTACGAACGAGACGCCTGCCGCCCGAGATCCCCGACCTGCGCACCGCCGTCACGGCAACCCGACAAGTCGAGCCCGAACTCGTCCTGCTGGCCCATGCACACCGCCCGTTGCCGCCTCCTCGCGCCTCCTTTCCGTGCCACTCTGCTCGTCGATCGATCCGTCGCCGCCTGCAAGGTGAGTAAAGGTTGAAGGAATAACCCGGATGAGGGTCACGGGTCGGGTTGACCCGAGGTTGGTGGATTGGGTCACGAGATGTGGGTTGGATGAGACATGAGTTGGGCTGGATGGTTGGATGATGGGCTACTGGGTTGGGCCTGCTGGGCGGGCTGGATCTTAGGCTCCTGCTTGGAGCTTGAGATGGGCATGAGTAGTAGATTGGGCCAGCACTATTTTGGCCCAGTCCGAAATTAAATTAAAAAAAAATAATGATAAATAGAATAAATGCAAATTGGAATTATATATAAAAATATTATGGGAAAATATATTTTCTGGAATATATATATATATATATATATATATATATAGTGTATGGTTTATATTGTTAGGAAATTATTAATACTCGGTAGATAATTTTGATATATATACACTATGGATATATTTTAAATATGTATATGAATAACTAATTTCTCTGGAAAATTTTATTATGGAAAATAATATTTATGGAAATTTTATGACTTTAATTTTTCAGGAAATTAGTTAAATACCTTCTGGAAAGTAATATAATTATATAGTATATGAATATGTCCTTTGAAAATTTCTATATAGTGACTACATTTTAGGAAAGAATACAACACCATAAAATATTTTGGGAATATAAGCTTACGTTATATTTTTCAGGGAATTATATTGTTATTATTTTGGTAGACAAAGTATAATTACTCTAAGAAAAGAAATATTTAAAGGAGAGTTTTAATTAAAGTATGGTACCAAAATTATATTCGGATATACGTACGGTACAATATTTTCGGTAAAAGATGATAATAACGGATATGAACTGGGATGGGATTATTTCGCAGTATTGGCATCATGACATACTCTTATGTGCATCGTATGTGAGTATATACTGTTTTGTTGTATAGGTTATGATATCGGGCAGTTTCCCGAGGAGTCGGCTTGGGACCGGTCATTGTTTTCGGAGTTGAGTAATCGGCCAAGGTGAGGATGGATAACCCTTGATATGTGCCTGTAATACTTTGTGTGTTTTGTTGTTTGATTGGACTGTTGAGATGGTCATTGTTGGTTATTTGACTACTTTGGTTATTGTGGTTGCTGTTATTGGACTGTGTTATCGGTTCTGTGAATATTGTGTTGTAATTGAAGCTGAACTGTTAATTGTGAATAATGGTGTTATGAAATGTTGATGGTTTAGTCTGTGGATTAACTTGTGATAATGGAAAGTTGAATAACTTGAGAAAATGAATATTGGAAATTGTGATGATATATATTATTGTTGGATATTTGATGATATGGATTTGTTGATGTTGGTTCTGTGTGTGATGTTTTGATATTGTTCTGCTTGATTGAAATGCTGTGTTGACTGTTATTGGTTTATTGGATACTGTGTTGTGATTGACGTCGGTTCACAAGTAATTGATGCTATGAAACTGTTGACGGATTAGTCTGTGGAATAACTTGAGTTAATAGGAAGTTGGGTAATTGTTTGACTGTCAAGGATATTGAGATTGTTGTCGGAGAACTGTGTTGTGATTGGATAATTGGAATAAATTATGAAATGGATAATTGAAAAAAAATGGAAAATGGAAATTGATTTGAGATGATGATTTAATTGTCACGTGGTAAGAAGAGGTACGACCGGATGGTTTGAGGCTGTTTTATGTTGGCCATGATCTGGGTTACTTGTGATGGACATGTTGATGCTGGTTTGATTTGGATGTTGATCCCTGAGATTGTTATTGGGATGTTGATCCCTGAGATTGTGATTGGGACGTTGATCCCTGAGATTGTGATTGGGATGTTGATCCCTGAGATTGTTATTGGGATGTTGATCCCTGAGATTGTTATTGGAATGTTGATCCCTGAGATCATAAACAGGTTGATAGCCTGGTACGACCTTAGCTTATCCGTGACGGGGGACAGAAAGATAAAATTTGGAATAATAATAAGTCTTTGGTATGCTTGGGGCGAGTCTTTGAGTTTGGTCTGTCTTGTACAGTTTTGTCTTTGGTATGGTCGTGACTATTGTCTGTATTTCTTCTTTGAAGTATTATAGTTGAATATTGATCGTCTATCCTTCGTCTGTGAGCACTTCGGGCTCACCCCTCACCTGCGGGCTTTCATCCCGTAGGATGAGTTATTTGTGGTACAGGCTTGATGCATTCTAGACATGCTGCGGCGTTATCCCTTGGACAGGACTTGGATCCATAGTTTGCATCTGTGTCGCATACAGTGTTTTTGTGAGTTATTAAGTCTTCCGCTGTGCAGTTTATTGATATTATTGGGCCATTGGGCCGGTTGAGTTATTATTGATGTTTTTATTTTGGGCTGTTGAGCCCAAGTTTCTGTTGTATACACTGTATGCTGGGGTTATTTGGTTGGGTCGTTACAGTTCCGGCACGTGTTTACTGTGTACGGTAAATCCGGGTCGGGGCGTTTCAAAAATAGATAAAAAATATTTAATAATAATTAATTTTATAATTTAAAGATGCATAATTGGGTCCTAAAATAAAAATTAAAAAATAACAAAAAAAAATAAAAAATATATAAAACATAAAATAGACCACAGAAAAAAATACTATATAAAATAATAACATAAAGAACAATTAATTTATGAAAATAAAAATTAACAAATTAAATGACTTGATAAACCTTTGCATCAATTAAACTCATATATATGCTATTAAGAAGGTTCTATAATTTTGTATTCAAGGATTCTTACAGTCTCGAAACTCTAACTTGATTTTTCCATAAATCATTGTCAGGAGTCAATTCATCCAAGGCTTTAATATACATTTTCCTGCACAAACAAAAAATATAAAATAATTAAAATAGATTGGAAAAATAAAAAAAATATAAAAAAAATAGGATGCTTAATTATGAGAGACAAAACAACTTTAATATTATATCAACATTCATACGTATGCAAATAGAAACAAAATAAATAAGGAATTAGAGAGAATGAATGAATCATAGAGAAACTGTATCACACACAGACAAAGACTATATCTAGACTTTGTGTAGTGCAAAAACAAAATAAAGAAGAAGTAAAAGGATAATGAATGAATGATAGAGAAACTATATCACATACAAAGACTATCATTTCACATATACAAACAAAGACTGTATCTGTATTTATAGAAAGATGATGGAATTTTTAAGGAGATGCACGATAAAAAAAACAAAATGATTAAAGGCTAGTTGAGTATGATATAATTTTTATCAGATAACAATAATAGAGTACATCACATAATATATGTATAACAATCTCCGCGTGTGAATATTCTTTTGACCAATTTGGTTGTGACTGGAATTCTTTTTAAAAGAATATAATTAAGATCAGATTCATCAATTTAAATAAAAAGAGTTTTATCCTTATCTTTATTTATTAGAAACTCTGGTTATCAGTTTAATGGAAAAAATATATATAATACCAATATTTGTGTGAATTTTCTTTTGAACAATTTGGGTGTGTCTGGAATTCTTTTTAAAAGTGTAACAGGGACTATAAAAGTCTTTTACCGTGGTTTACCGTTGAATTAATCTTGGGTAATTAATTCAAGGTAAATCGGACGATGTGTGTGGGCTGGGTGTTGGGCCGAAACTTTGGCTTGGGCATGGGCTTGAATGGTCCACTGTTCATGCCTAGTCTGCTTAATAACATGATAATAAAATAAATAATAAAATGAAATATATATATATATATAATACACATAAACGGTTATATTTTCCTGAATATATTATGGAAATATATTTTCTGGAATATTATCTCTCTAGGAAAAATTATGGTAACTGATTACCTTTGGAAAAAAATATATACATAGGTAATATTTTGATATTATAATGGTTTGGAAAATGTATTTTGGAAAATGTATATAGGTATATTTATTAATACGAATTTATTTTTAGGAAGTAATTTCGTATGACTAATTTTTCTGGAAATATAGTTTTCTTAATATAATAATACTTGGTAATTATATTATGGTAAATAATTTTATTAAATATAATATTTTGGAAATATATATATATACATATGTTATCTTTCTCAGAAAATTATGGTGATTATATTTTGGGAAGTATAATTAATTTATGAAAATATTTTTAAAGAGTTTTAATTCAAGTATGGTACCGAAATTATATTCAGATGTACGTACGGTATAATATTTTCGGTAAAAGATGATAATAAAAGAGATATGAACCGGGATGGGGTATTTCGCAGTATTGGTATCATGACATACTCTTATGTGCATCTTATGTGAGTATATACTGTTTTGTTGTATAGGTTTTGATATCAGGCAGATTCCCGAGGAACCGGCCTTGGAACCGGTTGAGGATCTTCAGAGTTAAGTAACAGGCTAAGGTGAGGTTAAGTAAATTTTTATATACTTCCCGTGATATCAAGTTGCTGTTTGTTTGCTATATGCGATATACGCTGGTATGAAACTTTGTGGCTGTGTATGGTTTGTTGTGTGATGGATTAAGTTGATAATTGTTGCCGTTGATGTTGTTGAAATTATTATTGATGTTGATATTATTGATGATGTTGAAATTGTGGATATAAGTAAGACTATTGCTGTTATGGTTGATTGTGAGAAATTGTGTGAGTAAGAGTACCGAGGGTACTAGTATGGGAAAGACAGTTGAGATAAGATTTTATTATCCAGACGAGCGGAGAGGCTGCGAGCCTGCTCGGGATAATGGACATGGGTCGGTTAATAGTATTGTGGTAACAAGCTGAGGAAAAAGAAATAATAAAATTGGAAACACTTAGACATCTAGTAAGTCACGGTTAAATGTTGGAACAGCCAGATGGTAGTTTTTTATTTATGGTGCTAGGGGAGAGTGTGCTTGGGGTCTGCTCCCTGTCTGTACCAATTATTATTAGGCGGTGGGGGAGAGTGTACTTGGGGTCTGCTCCCTGTCTGTGCCAGTTATAAGTGGAGGTACCAGGGCGGGGTCCACGGGCTGGCTAGCTTGACTACCAGGCGACGGCCATCATTTAACTTGTGATAGGGGCCCTGATAATAAAATTGGAATAGCGTGTCTAGAATCACAAGTGCGTCATTTAAGGTTCGTGAGAACCTTAGATAATTGTTGGTGATGTGACTTGGGAATTTACGGTTGTTAGTATATGTATATTTGCTTATGGGTTTTACCCGGTGGGCACTTCGGACTCACCCCTCACCTGCGGGCTTTCATCTTGTAGGTTGAGTTATTTGTGATTCAGCTATATTGCATTCCAGACAGGCTGCGGCGTCATCCCTTGGACAGGACTCGGATCCATTAGTTGCATCATGGGTTGTATACAGTGTCTTTGTGAGTTGTTAAGTCTTCCGCTGTGCTGTTTATTGCTATTGTTGGGCCATTGGGCTGGTTGTGTTATTGTTGATGTTTCCGGAGTTTGGGTGACATGTTTTGATGTTGGGCCGATGGGCCAGGTTTTTGATGTTTATGTTGTGACATTGGGCCATTGGGCCGGTTTCTTGGATTTACTCATTGATATTTGGGCCATTGAGCTGGGTTACTTGTTATATTTACTGTCGTTACAGTTCTGGCACGTGTTTACTGTGTACGGTAAATACGGGTCGGGGCGTTTCAAAAAGAGTATAATTAAGATAGGTTATCAGTACCAATCTTACATGTGAATTTTCATTTGAACAATTTGAGTGTGGTTAGAATTCTTTTTAAAAGAGTATTAATAGATCAGGTTACTCTGGGATAATTATGTTTGTCATTATGGCCAATCAAGCTACACCTACAACCCTCTATATGGTAATGAAGGAAGAGCCCAAAGCCTCCACATGGTAATAAAGCAAGACTCCAGAAATCCTATTTGTCAAAACCTGGTGAGGGATACAGCTTTAAATATATATAATAGATATTCAATACAGTCTTGATGATTAGGAGTTTTGGTTTAGCTACCCATCTTTTCTTTTTTGTTTATTACAGTTTTTTAAATGGCCATTTGATAGCTACAGGCGAGGCAAAGCTCAACTTTGTTGCGAGCTGTCCAGAACTTTGATACGTGGCAAATTTTCAACTCAAACACATCTTCGGCAAAGCTAATCAATGTGCTCAACTAGGGTGTTTTGCATGCTTCTACTCTGTTTTTAGGTATTTTTCATTTTGTACAACCTCCTAAAATTATTTTATTTGGCCCAGGATGTAATCGAGTGTTTTTTTTCCAATATCTAATATTTTAAATGTGTTTGAAAATTGAGTGCTACAAGAGGGTGCATTAGCATTTTCCTACATCTAACATTTATCTTTTTTTTGATCTGATCAATGAGAGTGCACTATGGCCAATTATACAACTCGTGGGAAGGACATCCCACTAGCATCCTCAAGCAAGAGGGTCACACATTTCCCTAGGGATTGAATAAAATGGGAAACCCCCAAATTACATGAAAGAGCAAAATGAGCTAGCCAATCCGCAGTTCGGTTGGCTTCACGGTAAATGTGTCGTAGTTGAACTTGTCAATCTCGATTTATCAGCTGTTGTATTGTATGAAGCAGAGAGCAGCCCCGCCTGATTCGTATCTTATGAAGTTTTAGATTCACAATAACCGTAAGTGCATCAGTCTCTACCTCCACCCTTCGGAAACCAAGTTCCTAGGCCCTATTCGAACCAACAAAAACACCCCACAATTCGGCTTGTAGAGCATCACAGCTGTCCCTTGTAGTTCCTCGAATCAAACCACCAGCAGTGGAAATGCCCTCCTTAGATGTTGCAACGTCCGTGTAGAGCTTAAACCATCCATGAGGAGGCAGCATCCAAGAAACCATGATTGTCCATGATAGGCTAGTCCCCATTCCCACAGTAGCTCGAACAGTATAGGCTTGAACAAAGTCAGTAGCCATGCGTAACGCCTGGCCAATTGGATTGAAGGGAGGCTCCGCATGATCATCAAACACCACTGAACTGCGCCACTGCCAAACGAGCCAACAAAGAGTGGCAAAGAGAACTTTTCGGAGTAGTGATGAGTCAAGTAAGGTGGAACTCTGCAAGTTAACTCTCACCCATTCACAAATGTGGGTCTGCGTGAAGAAGGACGGAGGCAAAACTGGAGTGAAAACACGCCATAAATCACTCACCTAGAGGCAGTCCCTCACCATATGCAAGCTTGTTTCTACCTCCAAGTGACAGCAGGGGCACATCTGGTTAGGGGTCATATGGCGCTGCCAACGTCGGCAATTAGTGAGGAGCGCCTTCCTGGTCAGCAGCCAAAGATATGCGCAAATCCGATAGGGGCCTGGCCATCTCCAAATCAAACACCAAACCGGGTCAGCAACACTAGCAGACACTAGTTGAGGATAAGCTGATGAGGTGGAAAATTGGCCAGTGGCTGAATGTTTCTAAAAGAAAACATCGGGACCTGCAGATGATGATGAAACCAAAATAGCTGCAATTTTTAGGCAAATAGATGCAGGTAAAAGATGATTAAACCTGCTCCATTGCCAACCCCCATATGGGGCAACATAATCAGCAATAAAACTCATCAAATCAACATCGGAAACCTGACCCAAGGCATGATTAACTAAAGGACCCTCTCCATCAACCTAGTCATCATACCAAAAACAAATAGACCTGCCATCCCCTACAACCTATGCAATCCCATCATAGATAAGCTTTCAAGACTTAGCAAGACCCTGCCAGAGTGTAGAACATGGCATACCAGGCAGCTCAGGCGATAACAAAGGAGAATTTTGCATATACTTCCCTCGTAGAGCCTCCACCCAAAGCGAATTTGGTTGTGTTATGCCATCCTGCTTTGGTGAAAAGTGCCTAATTTTGTATTTTCAATTCCTTAATGTTCAGCCTGCCTACCTGATTAGTGGAGCAGATCACCTCTCAGTTCACAAGATGAACCTTTTTAGCTTCATTGGTAGAACCCCATAGAAAATCTCTACAATGATTGTCAATATCATTCACCACTCCCCACGGAAGTGAGACACTCTGCATTGTGTAGAGGGGTAATGTCGAGAGGACTGACTGAATGAGTGTCGAACGCCTTGCCAAGGATAGATGGCGTCCATTCCAACTCGACAAATGGGCCCGGACTTTCTCCAAAATGTAATGATACTTAGTTGATGTCTCTCGTCCATGTAGCAAGGGCACTCCCAAATATTTCCCTAAATTCTCCGTCTCCATGAATTCCAACCCAGCCACAATTAAATCAGCCATCTGCCGATTAATTTTAAGAGAGAAATAAACACTTGATTTACTGGAGCTAACTTTCAATCCAGAGGAGTCCATAAATTGCTGCAAAACATTGCGAATCATAGGGATTTGATCAACAGATGCTTCCGCAAAAAAAACCATATCGTCAGCAAAGAAGATATGAGATAATGGGGGACCTGAAGAGCTTAATCTAATTGCCTTCCATAACTATTCCCGAACACATAAGTTGATAAGATGACTAAGTCTCTCTAGGCAGAGGAAAAAAAGATAGGGAGATATCGGGTCCCCTTGCCGAACTCCACGAGATGCAGCGAACTCCTCTGTTAACTACCCATTCCATACAATCCTCATAATCATATTGGTCACACAACGGAGCAAACATTCTATGAACCCAGACGGGAGCCCTGCCGGCTCCAAAGTGTCACGAGTAAATGCCTAGCTAAGACGGCCATTTCTCCAAGTCAATCTTAATAACCATCCAAGCTTTAGAACTGCGACGTATCCACATAGAATGAAGGACCTCTTGCACCAAGACGATATTATCAGCGATCTGTCTCCCAGGTATGAAACTACACTGGGTTGGTGAAATCAAATCACCAAGTATAGGCTTCATCCGGTTGACTAGGAGCTTAGTTAAAATCTTGTACAGGACATTACAAAGCCCCGAAGGCCGAAACTGGGAGATGGATTCTGGTTTGTCCACTTTTGGTATCAGAACCAAAAGAGTATCATTCATGGCAGAAGACTAGTAGGACCCAGTGAAGAGTTGCCGAATAGTGTCACATATAGATGGTGCACAAGTAGCCCACTCAGATTGGAAAGAGACAGCATGGAACCTGTCATGTCCAGGGACTTTGCGTGGGCCAATGTCAAAAAGAGCTCGGTGAATCTCAGCCTCACTAGGGATATCAGCCAGGAGGGAGATGAGATCCACTGGAAGTACCGAAAAGCAGTCCCTAACAGGATAAATTGGCCGATTAAAATTTTCTTCCCTAAAAATCTTCTTGAAATAAGTTACAGCAATGTCCCGGAGACCAGAAGGAGAGGTACAGCACTCACCACTAGTGTCCTTAAGAGCAACAACATGATTATGTCGTCGTCGAGACACAGTGCATGTATGATAATAGGCTGTGTTACGGTCCCCCTCAACAATCCATCTGTTCCTTGATTTTTGAAACCACAACAATTCCTCCTCAATAAACACCTCCCTCAATTCACCTCGCAACTGGGCCTCCAAATTAGATAGGAATATAGAAGGTCGCATAGCTAAATAGTCTTGAATACCGGTAATGCTGGACAATAGAGACCTCTTTCGGAGGAAAATATTACCAAAAACCTCCGAGTTCCATTGTTGGAGAGATTTAGACATACTAGAGGTAGCAACATCCAACGGTACGCAGACCTGCCATTTCTCTGCAACATACCCAAAAAATTCGGAATGAGTTAGCAAAGCAGCATGAAACTTAAAACCTGTCTTCAGTCGTCAGTGATGTAAGGGACCACCCATAAGATCAATGAGAAGGGGCCAATGATCAGAGTAAAGAATAGGGAGGTGATAAACCCGAATGTCCGGCTTCAGAGTCAACAACGCCTGATGACCCAGTGCCCAATCAATCCTGGCCCAACTTTTCCCCCATCTCCAAGTGTATTGAGGACCATTGAATGCCAGGTTTGTTAAATCATATTCCTCCACACAATTAATAAAATTTCGACACCCCAAACAAATCGAAAGACCAATCCTTCGAGCTTCCAAAGTGTGCAAAATAGTATTGAAGTCCCTACGAACTAGCCGGGGACACATGTATATCAGAAGCCAGTGAGCATAAATTACGCCATAAGAATCGACGCTTAGCAGCTCGTAGGCAAGCATAAACGGCAGTTACCAATGTAGCAAAAGATGAAGTTACTAACCGGAGATGAATAAATTGAAGGTGGTTAGCCAGAATCTCCACACTAGCTTCCCTCTCATGCCATAATATCCAGAAACCCCCAGAAAAACCAATGGCCTCCACTCGATGTGAATTAGAAAATCCCAACCGTCTGACAACCCGATCAGCAATACTGCCACTAATTCGAGGTTCTATAAGAATAAGAAATCTGGGCTGATTGCTATTAATATAATCTTTAGCTGTTGCAAGAAATTCAGAGGATCCTGTACCCCTACAATTCCGTACCATAATTCTTAACGTAAAAAATATAGATGGAAATAGAGAGAAGGCGACCTGGGAGATATCAAGCAGAAGGGGCAGTGGACAAATCCTCCCCAGCTCCTGTTCCTGAACTTGCTTCAACATCGTGGCCGGTTTGGATAGAACCCTCCCGGTGCTTAGACTCTGTCAGAGTTTTTCCAGTCACCTTCTTCTTCAGAGATACACGCGAAGCTGGGACACTTGGAACCAATGGCGGATCCAGAAATATTTTTTAATGTAGGCAAATAAAAAAAAACACAAAAAATTATATAACTAATCCAGTTTAAATAAAATTTGAGTGCCAAATATTAAAATTAATTAAATATTATAATTATTTATATGTATTTTGATTGATTAATTATGTACAAAATCTATTTAGTAATAAGCTAATATTTTGATAAAAGAATTGTTTCATCAGTTCTTAAATTACAGACTTATAGATTTATATTTGGGAATCCTTAAGAAATTTTGTTACAATTCATTGTTATATAATAATTTCTCATTTTAATTTTGAAAATAATGAATAATTAGTTTATTATTAGTCAAATATATTTTTCTATTAACATATGGAAAGAAAAAGAGACTAAATAGATATAGAAAAAAAAAATTATAAGGCAAGATTTATATTATCATAATAAAGGAAGAAATTAAAACCTATATAAATAGAAGAAAATGACAATAAAATTAATTGACAGTAAATTAATGAAAAAATCTAGTGAATAATTAATGATCTTTAAAAGATTAGAAAAGAAATAAAGATTAATAATCTTTGAAAGATTAGAAAAAAGACAAAAATTATTAAAAGAAAAACAACAAAAAAAATTAACTAAATTAATAAAAAAATTTTAAAAGAAAAATAATCTATTAAGATTTGGATCCAGTATACTCATTTGCTTACAATGACTACACTGTGGATCCGCCATAGAACATTTCTCCTTGTAGCAATGTGAAGATCGAAGATCGTGCTAGCGTGGGAAACAACCACTTTTTTTAAAATTGTTCGGGTCTAAAACAAATAATTGCCACGCATAATAAAACAAACATTGGATTAAATATAATGATAATTTCCACTAGTCCCCAATACAAACCTAGCTAATATTTGTCGATACACACATATCTGATTTGAAACCACAAATAAATAATTAGTTTATTTAGGACTACCGTTTCTGGGTGTGTGTAACTATGTCTCAATAATATTAAAAGAAAATACGTTACCCAGTACCCACGATCAAATCATGCTATGTTCGGGCTACTGGGCTTGTAAGCACAATTAAAACAAGGGAAATGTCAACTAAATCTGTATGTATCTTTGTCCTGGTCAAACTTTTAGGTTTGGCGGTACTACTGCGGGTCACAAACAACTTTTAAAAACAAGTGTGCCATTTTAGAGAAAGAAAAAAATAGAATATATATTGGCGGTATGTATGTTTTTAGAGTATCATCAATTTCGTTTGGTACGAGGTACGTACGAATGTAACTGCTCTTATAGAAAGAAGATCATGTGTGGGGCGTGATTAAGTGAAAATTAAGAAAAAACAGAAAACGAGTTAGATTCTTTTTCCTTTGGAACTGAAGGTAGTTAATTGCTATCAAACAAACACAATCTTAAAATAAAATAATAAAAAAGTTAAGATTTAAAGCTTTAAAAAATAGCTAATTTAAGTCTCTTATATGAGGTAAGCTTCTGCCAAGAGCTCAAGACTAAGTCTGTATAAGTCTTGGGAAATTCTAAGGCACCTTGGCCAACCTATGGGGTACCAAAACCCAGGCTGACGTGGACCAATAGAATTTTTTTGACATAAATTATTATTTTAATACATTCATAATTTTATACAATAGTCCTCTATTTTTTAATAATTACCAAAATCACTCAGTGTTAATAAAAATTACAATAAACACTAGACAATATTGTGAAATTGTCATTTTGGAATGTGGATTAAGCTGAAATTTTTTTATGTCATTTTTAAAAAGGAAACAATTCATAATTTAATAAATGTTTTTTTATATTTCATTATTTTTTTTTTGTAAATTTGAAGATGTACTGAATAATTCATTCCATATTTGGATGAATATTCTTAGTATTTAGTTGAAAATTTTGAAAAATTTTAAAAGATATAAAATATTCCTTTCCAAAATTTTTACTATTTCATTAAAAATTTTAAAAATTCTAAGAGCAGAAAAATAATTTATTCAAATTATTTTATAAGTATTTTATACAAGTCACATGAAAAGAAAAATAATTATATAAAAATTCATTCCATAATCTTATAAATATTGTTAGTATTTCATTAGAAAACTTTAAATAATTATAGAATAATTCATTCGCACCGTTTTACGTGAAACAGTAATGTTTTTCCCTCTATAATAATTCACAAGAATAATTCATTCACAATACCAAAGCGCCTAGATGTAAATTCAACTATATGAAAAATTATTTATTTATTATTATAAAAAATAGTTTATCTCATGTTTTATTTTTATTATATATAAAAATTTTTAAAAACCTTTCAAAGAAAAACTAGAATATTTATGAAATTATGACATGAATTATTCTTTAACTTTCAAAAGTTTTAATTTTTTTCAATAAAACACATGAAATATTTGTTAAATTATTTAGTGAATTATTATATAGCCCATAATTTATTAAATTTTTCAATGAAACTGTAACAGCCCAGGTAAAAATTTCATTTTTACCGGGACTGTTTAAGTTAATTTACAGTAATTTATCATTGATTTTAATCTTGGGTAATTAAATTGTGGTAAATTGAGCATTGGATTCTGAAACCAAGCCTTGTCCCACGTTCGGGATTTTTCTGCGGATTTTACGGACCAAAGTTGGAATTTTTCCGGGTCCGGGAATCTTAGGAAAAGCCGGGTTTACCCTCGAGTTATCGGACCGGAAATAAAGGTAAGTGGGTATATTAGATATTTTCTGGTCCAGGTGGGTCACACTTCACATGCAGCATAGTAACTGCATAATTGAAGTTCAATTATTCAGCCGCCTTTTTCCTATTCAGCCTGTGAACTACCTGTTATGCTTCTGATATACCAGTGACTTTTGCTGCCTATTAAACCTCACCTCCTCTGCATGTCTTCGCACCATCATCACCAGCTTCACCCTTCAAAAAAAAAAACAAAGAAACACAACAACCATTTCCTTCCTGCAACTAACCAGAAAAATAATAATAAAAAAAAAACATAACACAACACACACCACCCCAGCTGCCACGTCACCACCACCCTCTTCCTTCCTTCTTCTTTTCTTTTTTTTTTTCACCACCGCCACGAGCCGGCCGGACCACCACACACCACCAACCCGAGACCACCTCACTGCCATCTCCTCCCTCTTTTCTCCTTCTCCTCTCGCCGGCCGCCCTCCCTGCAGCTCGCCGCCGCTGCCGAGACGAGACGAGCTCGACAAGTGGGTTCGCCCCGCTGCCGGCCCCCTCCACCGATCTCCCCGCTCGCGTCCCCTTCGTCGTCGCCGTCCCGCGCCTCAGTCTTCGTCGCCTTTCCGCCTGCAGCTCGTCACCCAGCGCCTTGCCGTGTCACCGCCGCTTCGTGCTCGCCGTTCCGTCGCCGCCGCCTCTGCAAGGTTGAAGGTGACCCGGTTGCGTGGGTTTGGATCGCGGGTTGACCCGTGTGGATGTCGGATTGGGCTGGTGTGTAGTGGGCCTTGAGCTTGGGCTGTGACCTTGGGTTTGGTTAGTTGGGCTACTGGGTTTTGGATGTGGGCTAGCACCATTGGCCCAGTCCGAAAATTAAAAAAAGAGAGAAAAGAAATTCTGGAAAAAGGAAATAAAATAAAACTTGGGATAAAGAATATAATTCTGGAAATAATATTTTGGAAAATATATAATTTGGGAAAATATATTCTAGAAAGTATAAATTTATGGGAAATATTTTTGGAAGAGTATATACTTATGAAATAATTTTGGAAAGGGTATTATCAAGGTAATAAAATACCGGAATAATATCCAGGTATAAGTATAAGTATAGTATGGTATTTTGACACTTGAAATAAATGGTGAATGATGATAATAATAGAAATTAATCCGAAGGAGTAACCGAGCCGAGTTTATATTTAATTTCCGGTACACAGTATTAGCATGGCATTTGCATATCATCTTATGTGTGCATATTATTTGATTGATATAGGAGTTGAAAACGAGCAATTTGCTGAGGAACCGGACTTGGAATTTGCTGGACAATTCTATAATTGAGTAATCGGCTAAGGTGAGGATGGATAACCCTTGTTATGTTGCCTGTAATACTCTGTGTGCTTTGTTGTTCGATTGAACTGCTGAATTGCTGATTGTTGGCTGATTGACTGCTGTGGATATTATTGTTGCCATTGGGCTGTGATATTGATTCTGTGGATAATATGCTGAGATTGTTGTTGAACTATTGACTGTGGAAAATGAGAAAAAGAAATTGGAATACGAAATTGGAACTGATTTGAGATGTTGATATAATTGTCATGTGGAAAGTAGTGGTACGACCCGATGGTTTGAAAATTAATTTTGGGATGCTATGGTCGGAAACTTGGTTTATTTGGCTTATTGCCTGTGGTTAGGGTATACCAAATACCCAGTGGTTCGGATATACCGAATATCTGTTTGGCTTATTAATTTTTTTAAATTATTTCAATGAATATTTTCAGTATGTTTATGAATATTTTCGGTTTGTTTATTAAAATTTAAAAAAACTATTTTTTTATATTACAATAATAGCCACACGCACGATCCCAGACTGAATTCAGGGTGCCTCAGGCACAACCAAAACTCAATGCCAGTACACTATTGAGGTGTTGTCATTCCAATAAAAATTTGGAAATTTTAAAAAGAAAGGTAGAAAATTTTATTCTTATTTTATAGGAAAAAAATAATTTAAAAAGTCATAGAATAATTCATTCTATATTTAAAAATTATAGATTAATTCATTACATAATTATAAGTACTATAATTTTTTATTTTTAAAAAGTTTCTATATATAATTAAAATGAAACCTGAGTAGAAGAGGTCGATGGCTTCCATGGGAGAGGACGGCGACATTCATTGGCTTCCTTGCGTGAGGAGGATGAGGAGGAATGGCCGGCGCGCTACGGGGCTGAGGAGGACTATGGCGGCGATCGCGGACGAGAGAGGTGGAGGAGGACGACGAGAAAGGTAAGGAAGGAGAACGAGAGAGATGAGAGGGAGGCGGTGGAGAATGGAGAGAGATCGGGAGAGAAGTTAGGGTTTTTTTTAGCAAGAAATAATTTGAGTAATTGAGAGAATGGAATTAGGGGAAAAAAATATTAATTGCGGGGTTAAAAACATAATTCTATAGCTTTTATTTTTCCAAATTTAAAAATATAATAAAATACTAAAAATATTTATAAAATATTGGAATGGATTGTTCTACACTTTTAAAATTTTTTTAAAATTTTGCCAACAAAATATTGATAATATTCCTATATTTATGGAGTGTATTATTCTGCATAATTTCATATTTTAATTTTTAATAAAATATGAAAAAATATTTATTAAATTATAAAATGAAAATTTTATGGAGTTTTAAAATCTTAAAAAATTAAAAAATATTAAACACATTCATACAAATTTTTAAATGAATTTTCATATAGATTTTCCAATTCTAAAATTTTTTAAATTGAAATAGACAAAATATTCATATAAAAATTTGTATGATTATCTCTATAGCTTTTTCTAGTTTTAAAATTTTCATTGAAATAATTTAAAAAAATTGATAGAATATTTTCAACATTTAATTTTTTAAAATTTTTTAGTGAACTACTAAGAATATTTATCGAGTATTGGAAAGGATTATTCTGTAGGTTTAAAAAAAATAAAAAAATAGTGAAATATTAAAAAATAATATAATTATGAAATGAAAATATTATTTAATGGATTATTCTGTTCAAATTTTATAATTTTTAAGTGAAATAACAAAAATATTTATAGATTATTAGAATAAATTGTTCAATAAATTTAAATATTTTCATTGAAGTAAAAAAAATTTATAGAATATTGAAATAATTATTCTGTAGCTTTTTGAAAAAATTTTAATAAACTACTAGAATTATTCATGGGATTTTGGAATAGATTGACCCGTATTTTAAAAAAATTACAAAATTTTATTAAAATATGTCCTTCAATAGCATTTTAAGCAGTAGCGGAGTAACACTATGGCTATGCCCAAAGTAGCCTCAGTTCGATCCGAGCTCGGGTGCGTGTGTTTACCGATGTATTTTAAGAAAAGAAGGCTTTCTAAACTTTTTAAAAATTTCAATAAAATACTATGAATATTCACAGAATGTTAGAATGACTTATCGTATAGCTTTTAAAAATTTAAAAACTTTTGTTGGAGTACTAAAAATATTTACAGAATATTAGAATGAATTATTCTCAACCTTTTAAATTTTTTCATAGTTTTGTAAAGTATTTTTCACATATTTTATTCTTATTATCTATAAATTTTTTACATTTAATTTTTATTACATGTACAAAAATTTATTATAAAAAATTGAACTAATAACTGTCAAATAAAAAAAATTACAATCTGTTAACATTTAAAATTAAAAATTATATAAAATATGTGCATAATAGTGAAAAAGGAAAGAATATAAGGGACCAGTATATAATTTTTCAATAATATTAGACTAAACTATAATTAATATTATTTTATCTACTTGTTCCAATAATATTGATCCACATCATCAGGGTTTTGGTACCCTGGTTTTAACCAAGGTACAGTAGCAACCCCCATAAGTCTTAGTTAATTAACTGAATTCAAACTTAATATTTTATATACTTGCATATCTCTTATGTGAGGCAAGCCTGAGCAAGACTAAGTCTGAACAAATCTTAATGAGCCGAATTCAAACTTAATATTTTATATACTTGCGAAGGACAAATATACCAAACTCATTCTGATTAAATTTGAGTGAACCCAATTCGAGACTACTAAATTGGCTCGACTTGATTAATTTACCATTCTAGATGTAGTTAGGAATGGAAATGAGAGTATGGAATCTGGATCCCAAAACTTTTTTTTTAATGATTTTTTTTTTGGTTGATTTTAATGTTTATCTTGAAACCAACAAACCCAGCAAAATCTTTCACACCATATCTCCTCCATTTTATTGTTTATTATCCGTGTCACAGGCCATTATTTAGCACCCTCGAGAAGAAAAGAGATAGAGAATAAACATGTCTAGAATTTGATTTGTCCCTTATAATAACATAACACTAGGCTGGAGCCTATTCAGCCGACCCTTAAATTAGGGAAATTTTATTTGACTAAGCAAATTATACGTAACTTGCAGCTATGCTAAAGGATATCACGGGATCTAAGTAGATACCTAAGAAACTATATACTATAAGCCAGAGGCCTTGATAGATCCTGTTCCTTCCGTTAACACAGATTCTTTTGACGCTGCGCTCCTGGTCTGCTAGCTATAAGATGATCGTTTTGGTCACTATCAATACAAAACATTATCATAGACCGAAAGTGAACTTCTTTACTCGACATGTGAGCAACATCAAAATTTTCAAAGATCCTCCACATATTTCAGGGGGCATGAAATGTGACCCTGAATTGTCGGCTACAGAAATAAGTAGTAATTTAAAGTGTTTTGGTAGGGAAAACAAGGCTGGTTCAACCCCGAGTTTTATAGACCCGTCAGTGTCAGGAAAGAAAAAATAGTGTTGACTATTAAGAGGTGGAAGGAGGTTCAAGGGGTGATTCCTTCTTGTGATAATTGAGTTCAATTTGTTCCTTCTTTTGTGAATTATGTGAAGATTCAGTCGAATTAAGTAACTGATTTGTGGATATATAGATACTTGTTATAAAATAAAAGGTGATTGATGGTATATAATGATTTGATAATGAACTTGATGATTTTGATGAAAAGAAAATAAGAAGAGAATAAGATATAAGGGAAGAGTTTAAGATATAAGGGAGTATCAGGGAGAGAATTATATTATTTCTGAATGAATAAATATCACATCTATCACCCTCTATTTATAGGCAATTGGAACAGTGTGAACGGTCCAAAATGTGCGGCTACGAGTTGTCATCGGGTTGTCGGCCACGAGTTGTCATCGGGTTGTTTCATCGAGTTGTCCAAGATGGTGGCTAGCAAAGTCTTACTTGTACTGTCCAAGATGGTAGTAAAGTCTTACATATTGTCAACTACAATGAACATTCACTTGATTTATTCATAACACTCCCTCTTGAATGTCATTGTAGAAGATAGGATAGAATACGCTTAGGAAAAAATGCCTCGTTAAAAACCTTACCAAGAAAAACCCAGTGGGATAAAAACTTGGTGAAGGGAAAAAGAGTGCAGTGCGTATTCTACTCCTCCTCATTTTGGCCTCCCTTGATGTCTCGAAGTCGTCGCATGCCAATCTTCGTTATCAACTTTTCAAAAATTGAAGTAGGTAGTGATTTCGTAAAGAGGTCTGCCAAATTTTCACTTGAACGAATCTGTTGAACACAAATATCACCATTCTTCTAAAGAACATGAGTGAAAAAGAATTTTGGTGATATGTGCTTTGTCCGGTCGCCTTTAATGTATCTTTCCTTCAATTGGGCAATGCAAGCAGCATTATCTTCATAAATGATTGTTAGAACATTTTTCCCACTATCCAATCCACAAGAATCTCGAATATGTTGTGTCATTGATCTTAGCCAAACACACTCTCGACTGGCTTCATGTATGGCTACAATTTCTGCAATATTTGAAGAAGTGGCAACAATACTTTGCTTTGTGGATCGCCACGATATAGCAGTTCCTCCACAGGTAAATAAGTAGCCTGTTTGTGACCGAGCTTTATGTGGATCAGATAAATAACCTGCATCTACATAACCAATTAGATCGGGTTTGGACCTGGAGAAATAAAATAATCCCATATCCATTGTACTCCGAAGATATCGAAAAATTTGTTTTATCCCATTCCAATGTCTGCGAGTTGGAGCAGAACTATATCTTGCTAATAAACTGACAGCAAAAGATATATCAGGCCTTGTATTAGTAGCAAGATACATTAAAGCCCCAATCGCACTGAAATATGGTACTTCCGGACCAAGAATCTCTTCATTATCTTCTCGAGGTCTAAAAATATCTTTCTTTTGATTAAGTGACCTCACAACCGTCGGGGTACTTGTTGGATGCGCTTTGTCCATATAAAATCTTTTCAATACCTTCTCGGTATAATGTGTTTGATGGACAAAGATCCCATTTTCTAAATGGGCAATTTGAAAACCTAGGCAGAGTTTTGTCTTTCCAAGGTCTTTCATCTCAAATTCTTTCTTTAAACAATGCACGGCTTTGAAAACTTCTTCAGGAGTTCTAATAATATTTAAATCATCAAAATAAACAGCAATGATGACATATTCATGCATGGACCTTTTAATAAAAACACATGGACATACAGAATCATTATTAAAACCTTCTTTTACCAAGTATTCACTGAGACGATTATACCATATACGTCCAGATTGCTTCAAGCCATATAAAGATCTTTTCAATTTAATTGAGTATATATCCCGGGAATTAGTTGCTTCGGGCAACTTGAGTCCTTCAGGGACTCTTATGTATATATCATGGCTTACAGGTCCATAGAGATAGGCTGTAAGAACATCCATTAGACGCATTTCTAATTTTTCATATACTGCCAGACTAATTAGATACCAAAAAGTTATTGCATCCACCACAGGGGAGTATGTCTCCTCATAATCAGTACCAGGTCGTTGGGTAAAACCTTGTGCGACAAGCCGTGCTTTATATCTCACTATTTCATTTTTCTCATTTCTTTTCCGCACAAATACCCATTTGTAACCGACCGGTTTTACACCATCAGGTGTTGGGACTACAGGCCCAAAAACTTCTCGCTTCATGAGCGAGTCTAACTCAGCCTTAATTGCGTCTCTCTATTTTGGCCAATCATTTCTACACCGGCATTCATCAATTGATGAATTGGTGAAGGTGCTCTCCTTGAGGGGGAAAAAAAGTATCACGTCCCGAGTTCGAATCCCTAGTGCTGCAGCATGGTAAAGGATTTAATCGGGCGGAGGGAGTGATGTAACAATACCTGAATATGGTGGTTCCCTCGAGGAGAGGGCCTTCACACATGATCCTCATTTCCTTCCATAATATTTAGCTCTACATTATAAGCAAATATTCCGTCGACAATTATTTCACATCGATTCCATCTTGTTCCTGACATAATATAGTTGATTGAGATCTCATCATTTTGATTTATTTCAGGTACCTGAGTTACTTCTGGAACATTACAATTTATGTCAGGAACCTCTTCTAGAGGATTATCCTCTTCTTGAGGATTTTCACTTTGAACCTCTGTAGGAGGTTTTATTACCTCGTTGGGGCCATCTTGTATCTTTGCTCCTTTTTTCTGTCGAGGATTTCTATCTTTGGAACCGAGTGGTTTGCCACGCTTCTGGCGTGCTTTTGATTCATTTGCAATCTTTTGTTGTCCTTCGGGGACATCAATTCTAGCAGGAGCATTTGCAGATGGTACATGAGATTTGGTCACTCTATTGATGTCAGTAAAAGCGTCTGGCAATTGATTTGCTATACTTTGCATATGAATTATCTTTTGAACTTCAAGTTCACACTGATTTGTTCGAGGATCAAGACTTGATAATGATATAACATTCCATTTAATTTCTTTATCCAGCTATTTATTTTCTCCCCCTAATGTTGGATAAACATTTTCATCAAAATGACAATCAGCGAACCTTGCTGTAAATAAATCTCCAGTTGTTAGTTCCAAATATTTTATAATTGATGGAGATTCATATGCAACATATATTCCCAATCTTCTTTGAGGACCCATTTTAGTTCTCTATGGTGGAGCAACTGGCACATATACTGCACAACCAAAGGTCCGAAGATGGGAGATATTAAGTTCGTGACCATGAACCAATTGAATAGGGGAGTGCTTATGATAGCTTGTTGGCCTGATGTGCACAAGTGCTGCTGCATGCAAAATAGCATGTCCCCAGGCAGTAACGGGGAGTTTACATCTCATCAATAATGGCCTAGCAATTAATTGGAGGCGTTTGAACAACGATTCTGCAAGACCGTTTTGGATATGAACATGAGCTACAGGATGTTCAACCACAATTCCAATTGACATACAATAGTCGTTGAACGCCTTAGAGGTGAATTCAGCAGCATTATCAAATATGTAGCGGTGAATTCATCTGCAGATGAGTTGGTGAACGCCTTAGAGGTGAACGCCTTAGAGGTGAATTCATCTGCAGATGAGTTGGTGAAGGTGCTCTCCTTGAGGGGGATAAAAAGCATCACGTCCCAAGTTCGAATCCCTAGTGTTGCAGCATGGTAAAGGATTTATTCGGGCGGAGGGAGTGATGTAACAATACCTGGGTTTGGTGGGTCCCTCGGGGAGAGGGCCTTCACATAAAATCTTGCAGTCTCAGAAGCATCCACTCGTAACGAGCTTTTTGGAGTATGACCATCTTCAGGTGATCATATCTTTCTTTCAAATTTTTCCAAAGATCTGCAGGATCTTTGACAGTAAGATACTCCGTCTTTAGATTATCATGAAGATGATGACGGAGAAAGATTATGTCTTTTGCCTTATCTTGACCAGATACAGCTTTTGCCTTGTCTTGACTAGTCCATTCTTTATCTTGAATAGAGACAGCTTTTGCCTTATCTTGTGGAGATTTTATGGTATCTCCCAGGCCCATAGCGTCTAAATGCATTTCTGCATCTAGTGCCCATGACAGATAATTTCTTCCGGAAATATCAAGGGCTTCAAATTCAAGTTTTGCAAGGTTTGCCATTATAACAGTAAAGAAATATATAAAAACAAATATAAAGAGAAGTAAAATAATTATATAAGTATATAAGCTTACTCGATAAAAGCGGCTTAGCCGGCCAACAAATGAAACAAGGCGGCTTTGCCGGCCAACAAAGAGATGAGGCGGCTTAGCCGGCCAAAGTATATAAGCTTACTCGATAAAGGCGGCTTAGCCAGCCAACAAATGAAACAAGGCGGCTTTGCCGGCCAACAAAGAGATAAGGCGGCTTAGCCGGCCAATGTTGAATTTTGAGCAAATAAACAAATGCGGATTGAAAAGATTTAGAAATGATTACCTTAATAGGGTAGAGACTCGTGCTGATAACGTGTTATAAAATAAAAGGTGATTGATGGTATATAATGACTTGATAATGAACTTGATGATTTTGATGAAAAGAAAATAAGAAGAGAGTAAGATATAAGGGAAGAGTTTAAGATATAAGGGAGTATAAGGGAGAGAATTCTATTATTTCTGAATGAATAAATATCACATCTATCACCCTCTATTTATAGGCAATTGGAACAGTGTGAACGGAACAATGTGAACGGTCCAAAATGTGCGGCTACGAGTTGTCATCGGGTTGAGGGCACGAGTTGTCATCGGGTTGTCGGCAACGAGTTGTCATCAAGTTGTCCAAGATGGTGGCTAGCAAAGTCTTACTTGTACTGTCCAAGATGGTAGTAAAGTCTTACATATTGTCAACTACAATGAACATTTACTTGATTTATTCATAACAATACCCTAAATTTGTAAAACCAAATGATGTGGTTATTGGTATCATTCCAGTTCTAGTGCAAATCATATGCTTGCTTGTCAGATTAATTAGCACTGGCAGACCATTTTGTTTTCTTGATCAAAACTGGCAGACCAATTTGATGCGTAAGAATTTGGTGTATAATTAAGTGAGTGGCAACTTGCGTGGGTTTCTTCTTGGAGCTTGAAGCATTTTTGCTGCTGATTCGTTGAGGGGAAATCTGGAATTAGTTCACCAGAACAATTTGGCAAATTGGCACTTCCTTTTTGGTCTTATTTTGGTCCAGGCTTACGCTTAAAGGCTCACATTCTACAGAGCGATATAGAACTGGTTGAACGAGGCCTCTTTTGAAGCTGGGCTCTAGTGATTGCCTGTGGTCCTTTGGGCCTTTCTTTGTTTCCATAAACTGAAAGAAAACCCAAGCTTTGAAGCTTCGTTTCCATCCCGAACATATAGTGAACCCAAATGAAAAAAAAAATAAATAAATAAAAACGAGAGGAAGAGATTGTAAATTCCAACATGACCTAACCAAAAAAAGTTGGTTTTTTTTTTTGTTTCTAATAATACCACCACTACCTCATATATTAACTGAGAATTGAGGTTTTACATAGACATGAAAACATAAATTGGTGGAAATTAGTCTTTTTTATCGCACGTGCTGATCAAATTGTAATTAGATGTTTCCATTTATCACATTTCTGGAGGGAGCAGGAAGGGATGTATAGTAGCTAGCTTGAAATACGTCGGGCCTGTGTTTCCACACATGGACACAATATCTAACACTGATCATAGGCCACGTAAAATTGAAACGACAGGTATAGTATAGGTATGGTGGGAGCAGCTTAGATTAAGCACACGCAAAGGTACCGTCACATTGAGCAGAAATGAAGTTGGGGACCGCAATAACAATTTTTTTTTCCTAAAAAAAAAGGAAGGAAAAAAAAAAAAACAAAACAACTACAACCAAATATGCAGTATCTTCCTCTCACTCCATTCTCAAGTCTTAATCCTACAGGACAAAATAATTGCGGGCTAAAATTCAAGACTCCCTATGTTCCTTTAAAGAAAGAAAAGGAGTTGGTTGTTACAAAGTTATCTTTTTGAAGGATTACCATTTAATTCTAGAATTTTGGACTACTAAGCGACTCTTAGTCTATGCACAAATTTGTTAAGTGACATTCTTTCTTTCGTCCTTGCTTGAGGAAACCGCAAAGTAGAAGTCGGTTCATCTATCTGTCTATCATCAGATAACCAGGGAGCTCTTTTACTCGTTTCTTTTTGTTTTTAGAGAGAGTCAGAGATCAAGGGAATTCTTGCAATGTTCACACATATAGGAGTAGGAGTAGTACTAGTACTAGTACTGTGTAGTAGCAGTACTAGCAGTAGTGCAATTAATAATGTGCAAACTCCAATCACATAACCAATCAGCATTGGATTTCGCAAACATCCCCAGCACTTGTAATTAATAACTCTGTCTCTGCCGATGGTTGTGGGGATGATGAACACAACACACAACTACTGGAGGAAAGTAGTACTACTAGCAAGTGGGAAACCAGCCCAGCAATGGAATAATTTTGTAGTAAATGACTGCATACAATTTGAAACAACATTATTTCTAAAGAGAGGACAAATATAGCATAACGAAAATAATTCATAAAAGTGGGGGACTAGCTAGAATATTCCGAAGAAGAAAAAAAAAAAAAAAAGGAAGAGAAACTGTAAAAGGCCAAAAAGCATTCAAGTTTGCAATGTTGGCAGTACTTCGCAAGTTTATGGGCACTGAAAAAATGGGACCTCCACGCCCTAATGAGGTTCTTGGCTTTATTAGAAATTTGCCTCTGCCACTTTATGCAATTGAATGGATTCAAATCAGTTGCCCCATGTGATCCCTGTTTTAGCTTATCTCTTAATTTAGGGACCACCATACTACATGTGCCCTGCTGCCTACTCCCACAGTTCAACTTCTCACAAATTTTTTCCTTTTTTTGACCCTTAATCCACCTTCCAAAATAACACACCCCAAATTCTGGTCATAGATCGATTTCCCTGATGAATTATTACTACTGCTGGTGGTACAAGGCAAAATTCATTCTTCTTGCATTATTGGCTGATGCAGAATCCCTTTCTGGGTTATCAATATCATTGATTTGCCGTTTACTATTCCTTTTTGCCTCCAAATATCACCCTTTTATAAGTTTTCTTCAAACAAATTAACAATTCTTTGACTACATAACTTACATGTCAAAAACTATTATACCAAATCGTGTCTCCCTTTAAACTTTTCGAAAATAGATTTATATATTGTAGAAAAGCTTACAATGCAACAAAGGAGCCCAATAATAACCACAAGGAATTTTGGTTCTGACAAGAGTAGCACTGTTCACCATTGGGTTTAAATACGGACAGCCAGACTCTTCTACAGGCGTGTTCTTAGAACTTCGTACTCCTAATGATTTTATCATTGATGATGTATGTTCTTGTTGTTGTTATTGACGTTCTTGGTCTGGTTTATTTTTGTTTCATGTTCTTGCAATAAGGCAGCTCCTGTCGTTACTAGATTAACATTTCAGGATGAAAAAAAAAAAAAAATACCCTCGAACAATTTTCTTGAAAATTAAAGAACATTGACCTCAGGTTAAAAAGATACCCTATACCAACCCATGTAATGAGCATTGTTTCTCTTATCCTAGAACAATTTTCTTGACATTTCTTTAGCTAAACAACTTTTCAAGTTGAGGATTCAGCCAGCAAAGCAATAATCAAGTAGCATGAAACTGGCAATGACATAATTTGAATAAAAGCATGTGAAGTCTTTGTCAAAGGAGACATCTTCGTCATTCAACTGATTATGACATTGTTATGTTTATAGCAATTTTAGGCAACATGTAATTCCATTACTAAATGAGAAATATAATACCAAAGAGATAAGAAACTCATCACAGCATTATTCTCAATTTCGAATTGATTAAATACGAGAAGAACAGAATGAGGATGGGCATAAAAAGATTTGATGAAGAATAATAACGCATAGTTGGTGTATGTATATTCATCATTTGCTAAATTAGGCCGCTTTATTTCTTGTACATGAAAATGAGATATCAAAAAGAAAGGGAGAAAAACCTCAAGAAATTGCATATACCAATATAAGATAATCACATCAGAAGGCAAAAATTCATATGTCCAATACAATGGACACCACAGCAGCTAATGTCGTCGTAAAAGGCACACAATACAGAATTCCTGCAGGCATAGGATTAGTTTTCTGTAGGCGGTAGAAGATATAATTTGAAGCTCTTGAGATATAATAGCATTAATTTTCCAGCTCCAAAAATCAGCACTCACTCAGCTCAACTAATTAACAAGCCAGTACTGGAATATATATGTATTTATTCCCTTCTTCACCTATGACAAACACATCTGTAGTGGTACGCACTATTTATTGGGTCATTTCCTTCCACTGGGACTTGTTCAGCTCTACATTTGTACTTGCATCCTCTGCATTCGTTATATGTGCATGTAGGAGCCGTGGATCCAATCATCAACCTCCTTGAATCCCTGGACAAATGGTCTTCATTACTATCCTGGGGAGATTTTGAGGAAAGTTCAAGTTTAATTAAAAATTTGAAGGGAAAACAAAACAATTGGCAAATTAAGCAATTGCTGATCCTCACCTGCAAATGTGTCTGTCCTTGAGATGGATAGATGCTTTGAGAGTAAGGAGGTAGAACTTTAGTTCTGGATCCTGCAATAGTAAAATTAAATGCATGAGATAGCTAATCGTTACAGTTTGCCTTGAACAAATCCATTAAAAGCTGAAGAATAGCAAAAAGGACAGGAAAGTGAATACAAGATAATGACAATATATATATCTTGAACATCAAACAAAAAAGGTATATAGATTTGGCCTTAAAGATAGAAAAAAAAGAACATTGAATTCGCCAAATATGTTCATTGGATAACACACGAATACAATTCCCTGCCAAGCTAAAGAAAAGCAACTTCCTACACCGTAAAAGCTAGGTCAAGATTCTATAATGGAGAAGCTTAATGAATAAAGAATATAAAAGGATGACAAGGAACTGGACTTTGAGGGAGTAAGAGTGCGGATAGTAGGTTTTATGACCTTGAGTGACACATGCTGCAAGAGTAAAGATGAAGAGTAGCAAGAACAAGTTGACCGGTTTAATGTTAGCCATTCTTCACTTTCAGTTGGACTAAACTTTGAGGGGTGTGCTATTATCAGTTTGGTGTGGCCAATATATTTGAAGGATAAATGAGAGATAGAGATAAGAAGCAAGGGGAAATCGAGAGAAGAAGTGGTCAATTAATGACCATATAAGAGATAGACTGGCAAAAAATCTGGTATGACTCAGAGGGTCCCCAACCTTGTAGCGCAAAGACAGATTTGCCTGCTGGAGCTAAAACAAAAGCATATGGAATCTCTAGATTGTAGTACATCAGGATTTATATGGAAAATACCCATTTTCGGGCTCACATTTTTTGTGATTTTCTCACCATTCAATCTTGATCGGTTTTGATAGTTCCAAGGGATATAGCAGGGTTTTCAATCAAAGGAATCATTATGCAATTTTTGGGTGTCAGGTTAGAATATCATGTATGTGTATGCTCTAGAGGGTTTTGGTAGCGTAGAGACATATTTGCCAGACTCATCCAGGGTTTTCCACCCTCGGAAAATGCCAAAGCTAGATAAGCAAAGCACACTGTTTAATTTGGCATAGAAAGCATTCGGTTTTAATTTACTTAGAAGAACGCCTATACATGTCCTCTCCACGCCACAATTCATAAAATAAGCACATTATATAGTACTATAAGTTTTCCATATAGTATATACCAACAGGAATTTAAACATTCCAAGAAATGCATAAGGTTTTTTTTTTTTTTTGTTGAAGAAACAAATAAGGTAAAAAGCAGTCATGTCAAACTTAGGAAATGATATTCCGAGATTTTGATCCCCTTTGTTTAAACGCATCGGGAATGCTCTTGTCTCATTTTTGGTGTGTTTCCCATCCTCACATCACATGTCTATGGTCTCTCGGCTACATATGGCTACACCCTTGTTTCATGCCGGTGTCAATCTTTTCCGTTGTCCTATTAAGTAGTCATTATTAACACTCTCTTCTTCTCTTAGCCAATTTAGCGGGAAATATTACATTTTACATGCATGCTATAATGTCTATTTTCTTGAGTGTATTATTCCCTCTATTATGAAATAATTAATGCCGTTTTTAGAATCTACACCGCATCGTATATATATAGTCTAAAGCATTCTAATTCAAGCAAGATGTTGTAAATAACGAACATCCAACATTTGGAACAATGCAAAAAGAAAGAAGTGGACTGAATACACTCCCGAGAAATTCGGGTTTGTCTCTCGTGAGTACGAGCTTTTCTCCCTTTTAGGGTTTGCTCCTTAGGGTTGCCCTAGGGTTTTCTCCTTGGTTTTCCAAGGTTTTCGTGGTGCTCAGCCTGTTTTCATGGCTTCTCCAACACGATCGGGTCTTCTTAAGGGGGTTTCATCAGTCCCTTCGGATCCGACGGTGGCGGAAGCAGAAGTTGTAGTTGTCGACGAGGAAGAAGAGGAGGATCAGTCCGCATCGCTTTGTCTGGTGGCTCACCTATGGACCGAACGCCCTTTTAACGCTAGGGCTTTCATGAGCACGATGAAGCAAGCGTGGCGGCCGATACATGGACTGGAGGCCTCTCAGATCGACACAAACCTGTTCATCTTCCAGTTCTTCCACTGGAGGGATATGCAAAGGGTGCAAGATCAGGAGCCGTGGAATTTCGATGACCAGGTAGTCCTGCTGAAGGAATTATCGGGACATGAACAACCGAGTTCGATCAGTCTTTTCCATGTCCTGTTCTGGGTACGTGCTTATGATATCCCACTTAATCGACGTACCGAGAAGACAGTTATGGCCCTGGCTAAGAAGGTTGGCTCATTCATGCACCTAGAAGAGAACTGCAATCTGAAACGAGGTAAGTACATTCGTTTTCATTTGTTGTTTGATGTACGTAGAGCCTTGTGTAGAGGGTCATATCTTTCTGCAAAACATGGTGCACCTCTTTGGATTTATTTTAAGTACGAGAGACTCCCTCTCTTTTGCTTTTACTGTGGCTGCTTGGGTCATATTGACCGCGATTGTGCATCCAACAATGAGGATGAGGAGCACCTGTCTGATATGGGGTATGGAGACTGGCTTAGGGCATCTCCGAAGAAAAACAACCTAGCCGTGGATTATTGGAGGAAGGTAATGGAGGTGTAGCCCATAAATTGGTGTTTAAACCATCACCCTGCAGGCACGACTCGGGCTATCCTAAAATCCCCATTAATGGTTCACCCCCGGGTGCGAGCTCCTCCAAGACTCCTCAGGTTTCTGGGCGGAATGTTATGCCGTATCAGGAGGAAGTAGAACCAGTAGATCACAGTGTCAGTCTTCGGCAGGTTGATGATGGTCTTGGGGATGTGGTTGAAAGGATCAGTACTATTGGTCTAACTTTGAGTTGAAAGCCTCAGATCTTTTCATACAGTGCGATGGGTCCTGTAGCAGCTCCAAGGAAGGTTGAACAGATAGATCCTCATGTCTCAGAATCCATTCCGACTCAGGCCTAACCGCTCCAGAATGTGATCACCGAGTTTTCTTTGGGTCATAAGCCTAATTCTTCCCTTCCTAAGTCTCTAACCAAAAAGAAATCTGGGACTAAGCTGAAGCAACAGGCCATTTCGACAAAGATAGGCCCTCCTGAGGTCCCTTCTGGATTTGGAGCCACGGTTTCTGATCTCCCGAGTGATGTTGGCGAGGAGCCAGGTGTAGCCAAGTCTGGCCGCACTTGGAAGCGACGGGCCAGGTCCTCAGCAATTTCTTCTAATTCCTCCTTAGATATTGCCTTAACCAAGAGGAAGGATCTCCAAGTAGACGATCAGGTCACGGACATGGAGATTGACCAAGGAGGTAAGAGGAGGAAGGATATGGAAGAGACAACCCGAGAGTCTGGAGAGGGGGTTGATGCTGTTTCGAGTACTGAATTTCTGGCGGAGACTGCAGAGCAGTCTCGCCATTCATCATGAGTCTCTTATTTTGAAACTGCCGTAGTTTAGGGGATCCACGGGCAGTATCCCTTCTATGCAAGCTTGTAAGGCTTGAAAACCCCCTTTTGGTTTTCCTCTCGGAAACCAAGTTGAAGGTACGAGAAGTAGAGAGAATTCAGAGGAGATTACGTTGGGAAGGTATGATTGCTTGGGATTGTGATGGTGACGGTAGGCATAAGAGTGGGGGCTTAGCTTTATTGTGGAAGGAGGATCTCGGCATTTCTTTACTCTCTTATAGCCTGCACCATATTGATGTTGAAGTCACTAGGGTGGGTCAAGTAGAAAAGTGGAGGTTAACAGGATTCTATGGTTGGCCTAGTGCAACAGATAAGTGGAGATCATGGGAGCTACTAAACTCCCTAAAGGATGGGAGTGATCTTCCTTGGCTGGTTGGGGGTGATTTTAATGAGATCATGTTTCAACATGAGAAAAAAGGAGGTGCCCTTAGGAATGTAAATCATATGTAGGCTTTCCGGGACTCATTATCCTTCTGTCAGCTGTGTGATTTGGGGTATAAAGGGTGTGATTTTACATGGGCTCGGAGGGAGGACTTGGATGCTATAGAGGAAAGATTGGATCGGGTGGTGTGTTCTTCATCCTGGAATCTTGCTTTTCCGGAGGCTTTTGTGAAGCATTTGCCGAGATAGAAGTCGGACCACGCTCCTCTCAAACTTGTTTTTAAACAAACACCATTTTTCTCTGGCTGTAAAGCTAAAGTGTTTCGGTTTGAATCTATGTGGTCACAAGATCAGGGATGTACTGACGTGATTGAACAAACGTGGCTCCCAAGCTACAATAATAATCCCTGTTAAACTTTACAACATAAGTTGGATCATTGTAGTGAATCGCTCCAGCAATGGAGTAAATCACAGTTTGGCCATATTACAACTACTATCAAGGCTAAACGTGATTTACTAGAGAAGCTCAATGCCCAACCTCAATCGAATATGGTGGTTCACAGATCCAAAATACTGGCCCAAGAGATTGATGAGCTGATCACTAAGGAGGAGACTATGTGGGCACAAAGATCGCGGGTTTTATGGCTTAGAGAGGGAGATCGGAACACTAAATACTTCTTTCACAAGGCCAATCAACGAAAGAAGTCTAATTCCATCTGCAGAATTAAAAATCAGAATGGCCTTTGGGAGGATAGACAAGAGGGCATTGCGCAAACTTTCTGCAATTATTTTTCTGATCTCTTTTCTTCCTCAGGGTTGCTCGTTATGGAGGAAGTACTGGATTGTATCCCTTCTCGGGTTTCTACGGATATGTGCTCTCTTTTGACTAAACCTTATACCCGGGAGGAAGTTCATGTGGCCCTCCACCAGATGCATCCTTCTAAAGCCCCTGGGCTGGATGGTTTCCCCCCATTATTTTATCAGAGGTACTGGCAGTGGGTTGGTACTGATGTGTGTAAGATGGTCCTCGATGTGTTGAATAACGGTGCTGACCCTTCTCCATTCAATCACACATATGTTACCCTTATTCCCAAGATCAAGAACCCGGAGTGGTGTTCACAGTTCAGGCCTATCAGTCTTTGTAATGTTGTCTTCAAACTCATTACCAAGACCATAGCTAACCGGCTTCGTGAGATCCTCTCTCCCTTGATCAGTACCGAGCAGAGTGCCTTTGTTCCGGGCAGATTGATCACTGATAATGCCTTAGTTGCATTTGAAGTTTTTCATTACATGAAGAAGCGGTGCTCTGGGAAGAGAGGCTATATGGGATTGAAACTTGATATAAGCAAGGCGTATGATCGGGTGAAATGGAAGTTCTTGGAGGCAGTTTTGCTCAAATTCGGTTTTCCGGACAGTTGGGTCCAACTGGTTATGAAGTGTGTGACATCAGTCACTTATTCCCTCCTCATCAACCGCCTTCCGCAGGACACTATTTTACCATATAGGGGACTTCGCCAAGGTGACCCCTTATCTCCCTATCTATTCTTGTTCTGCACCGAGGGCTTATCTGCTTTACTCAGGAAGAAAACATTGGATAATAGCCTGCATGGAGTGAGTATTTGTCGCCAAGCACGAAAGGTATCTCACCTATTTTTTGCAGATGACAGTATTCTTTTTGTCAGGGCCAATACTAGAGAGACAGGAGTGATATCTAATCTTCTAAACTCCTATGAACTTGCTTCTGGTCAGAAAATAAATTTGGATAAATCTGAGGTAGTATGCAGCCGAAATGTTCTTGATGAGACCAAATCTAGAATCCAAGGGGATCTCGGTGTAAAGGCTATAGATACTTTAGATAAATACCTTGGCCTCTCGGCCATGATGGGTAGATCCAAGAAATTGATTTTCTCGGCCATTAGAGACAGAGTAGCGAAGAAGATGGGGTACTGGAAGGAGCAGTTCTTATCTGATGCTGGGCGAGAAATTTTCATTAAATCTATCGTCCAAGCTATACCTAATTATCTAATGAGCTATTTCTTGCTCCCCGATTATACTTGCTCCCAGCTTGAATCTCTAGCAAAGCAGTTTTGGTGGGGACAACGGGATGGTAAGGGAATGTCCTGGGAACGGCTATGCAACTCGAAAGGTGTTGGGGGTATGGGATTCTGTATTTTTGAAGCTACAAACAAAGCTTTCCTAGCCAAGCAGGGATGGCGATTAATACAGGATGAGACCTCCTTACTTGCTCGTTTACTTAAAGAGAGGTATTATCCTTGATGCTCCTTCCTTCAAGCATCTATTGGTTACCATCCGCTACCAACTGTAACGTCCCGGCTTGTCGACTGTCACTACAGAACAACACGGGACCTTTCCAACATGCTTTGTCCTCACTCGCACGTTTCTGGGGAAAACTTCCCAGGAGGTCACCCATCCTAGAATTGCTCCAAGTCAAGCACGTTTAACTTTGGAGTTTTTCTAGAATGAGCACCGAAAAGGTAGGTGCACCTTGTTGATATAGTTAGTACCCATCAAACCGTTTAAGCTACTCTCAATTGTTGGAACAGAGTACTGGTCAATACAATCTTTAATCCAGAAGAGGCCTGTCTCATTAAAAGCATTCCCCTGGCCATACATTCCCAGGAGGATGTCCTCTCTTGGTTCCCTCACAGCTCGGGTTCTTATACGGTGAAGTCTGGCTATATTCATTATTTACGACTTATGTACCCTCACGTAGTGGCAAGAGAACTATCTGTTGATCCGGTATATAAGTCTTGGTGGAATCAGTTATGGCACACCAAAGTTCCCCCGAAGATAAGATCATTTGCATGGAGAATATGTACTAATATTCTTCCTGTTCGTGCTAACTTGGCCAGCCGCCATATTCAGATCGATCAGCTTTGTCCCCGCTGTGATCATCCTTGTGAATCCATTCGGCATTTATTTCTTGATTGCCCTTGGGCATTGCAAGTTTGGAGCCACTGTTCCTTCCAACTTCCCCCTCATCGGTCAGATCAATCATGTGCAGAATGGCTTCGCGAGAGTGCCATCAGTTTTGGTTGGAGCATGTTGGAAAAACTTTTGGTCATAATGTGGGGCATGTGGAGGGATAGGAATGTCCTGGCTTTTCAAGGTGTCAGTAAGCCGACTTCCCTGATTGTTGGTTCAGCCCTGAATCTTTTGAAGCAGTTTCAGGAGGTCCAAGTACGCCCGGGTCTTTCACAAGCACCACCTAGAGCTGAACATTGGACAAAGCCTCCACTGGGCTATGTCAAGGTCAACACTGATGTTGCTACTTTTGCAGGGATGGGAACGGGTCTGGGTGCAGTCATCCGTGACAGCTAGGGGCACATAATTGCATTAAAATCTAAGTTTCTGGCCTCTTCCTACTCTGCACAAGATGGGAAAGCCTTGGCTTTACGCATGGGTCGCGGGCTGGCTCAAGAGCTGCAGCTGGATAAGCTTATCATGGAGTCAGACTGTCTTACCATTATCAAGGCCATAAGCAACCCACTCCCGACGTTATCCTTCTCTAGAAGAATTGTTTTTGATATTTTACATTTTGCATCTTTATTTAATGACTGTGTTTTTCACTATATTCCGAGACGTTGTAATAAGATAGCTGATGCTACTAGTAAGCTTGCGAACTGTCATGCAAGTACTTTAGTTTGGTTATCAGACTTTCCGGTCTCTATTGTGCAACTGGCACAGGAGGATGACTCAGTTGAGTCGTGATTTTAATGAATGATGAAGCTTACATTTCTCAAAAAAAAAAAACATTTGGAACAGTGCATCGTTTTAGCTTTCTTTTCTCTATAATTAGATTGGCAAAGTGGAAGGGCCGAAGTAAATACCGAAAAAATTGTTTGGGATGACATTTGAAAAAAAGGAATGATGTAGGACCAATTAGGTAATGAAACTACAGTTAGGGGACCACTTTGTACTGTCACTTTCCCCTCTTCGTCCATTTGCTTCAAACACTAGACTAGTGATACACGCAAACTTAATGCTCGCGTTATGTCGTACCTTATTAGCTTTGACCGGATAATTTTGATAGTAAATAATTAAGAATGAACTTATTAATGTTGTATTTTTATATTTCTTAAGAAGCATAAATAATAGTTAAATTTTATTTAATAGACTGGATATAAGATATTATGTAAATTTCTTTACAACTAAACTTTAGCTTTCGTAGCTATATAAGCTAATTAATTGGAAATGAAAGGCTGAAGCGTTGGTATGACATATATATTCATTATTAAGGATTAACATATCTTATGGACTAAAACATGAATTCTAAAATTTTTAAAGCTAAGCGAAAGAAGAGAAGAAATTAACTGACCATAATTTAGTTAGGGAAGTAACAAAGTAAAAGTACTGAGATAAAAATCTGTTATTAATAGCATAAAATTTAAAGAGTTATTTGTATTTTATTTATGAATAACTTAATAGAATATGAAAATTTTATCAAATGTTAAAAGTTTTTTTTAAACATTTACTAAATAATAAAATCATATTATTGTATTTAATTATATCATGTCTATTGAAAAAATGACACGCATACAAATTGCTATGTAACACGAGTAACCCATTTTTTTATAAAACAAAACATGACACGTGTGACTATCAAAATCCTCGAGAAAGAGAGGTTTGTAATTTAATATATACATATTAATTATATATATATATTATCTTTGAAATTAGATATTCAAACTTCTAGAAAACAACATTTGCATAAAAACTTTAAAGTAAGCGTCATCGTGTCCGTGTTGTAATTAATCCCTCTGCAAAAGCTAATCATAAAATTGCTACTCCCTCCATTCCATATTAATTGTCGTTTAAGGTTTTGGCACAAAGATTAAGAAATCACTCATTAACTTTGATTCTAGTAAAAAGTATGATAAAAAGACTAAATTAACCTTTTCATTAATTATTTGTTTATTCAATATTACTCATCTTTTTAGGTCCTATCACTAGGGGTAAATAGGGAAAAAGAAATCTGACATGCATTGGATATATAAATGCGCAATTAATTTGAAACAAACAACCATTCCTAAAACGACAATTAAAATGAAACGGAGGGAGTATAAGCTATGTTAATTAAACTTAAAAGTAAAAATTTGTGAACTTGCTTGCCTTCCTCTCTGGGTTTTGGGGCACATGTAAGATAATCATCAAAAATTCAAAAAAAAAATTATGGGAAAACGGTTAGGCAACTGCCAGTTTTGAACTCCCGCGAATACCCAACCTTCAAGAATACCAAACTTTGCCGCCTACGCTTCTCTGGTTTTTCCCTCTGCCTGGCTAATCCACCTTGAAGCCAAATTTATGAAACAATCCCTTTCCTTCTCTCCCTATCTTCCCTTCTCAAGTATGTCTTCCCAAGCAAAGCATCATCCTCCAACTATATCTCCACCACCATCACTCCCTTCCCTCCCCCATTAACTCTGCATTCGTTTCCAACCAATACCAACGACTTCTTATACTCTTCCTTCCTTTCGTTCTCTGTTTCCTTCCACCTCAAGATGGCACCATCCCAAGAATCCATAGTAGCACCTCAAGAACCCAAACTAGACTCCCAAGAACACAAATTATTAGCTTCCAAGAAAGAACCCGAAATGGTCTCAAATGAACAAGAACAGCATCTCCCTGCCGCCGCCGCACTGGTTTCCAAGTATTCGAACCGGGTGGCGTTGAAATCCATACTGGAACGGGGCGATGGAGGAGCCGGATTGGTGGGTGAGAGATTGGTGATCGGGGGTTGGGTCAAGTCCTCCATGGAGGTAGTAAAGAAGGAACATGTTCCATCCCCACAACCTCAACCTCAACCGCAACAGCAATCACAGGGTGATCATAAGTCTCAAGATGTTAGCTGCGTGGAGATTTTTCAGACTCGTATTCCTTTGTTTAGGTCGTTGATAAAGATTTTAGGTGGAGGTAGTAGTGGAGGAGCTGGTGGTGGCCTTTACCCTGCTCGTGACAAGTTCGAGCCCATGATCCCAAAGCAGCCACCACCTTCAATTGCTTACTTGCTCGTTAGTGATGGTTCCTGTGTTGCAAGTCTTCAGGTACATATTGGTTATCCATCTTGTTTAAGCAGTGATTCTTTTGTGTTTATCACAAAAAAAGAAGAAGTAGTGATTATTTTGTTTATTAAACTTCATATCCAAGTAAAATTCATTTTTCATGTTAAGCTTACTCTTTTAATAACTTACAGGTAACAGTAGACTCTTCTGTAGCTTCCACCAGGCAGCTGCTCCCAATTGGAACTTGCATATTAGTAGAAGGTGTACTAAAGCAGACAACAGGACACGGAAAACATAGTGTTGAGCTTAATGTAGAGAAAATTCTTCATTTGGGGACAGTGGATCAAGATAGCTACCCACTATCTAAGAAAAGGTTGCCATTGGAGAATTTGAGGGATTTTGCACATTTCCGTTCCCGGACTACTACTGTAAGTCTAACCTTCATGGTGTTATATATGATATCTTGTTAGCTTATACATATCCGAATTCACAATACAACACCAGATAGTTTCACAGGCCCAAAGAGACTGTAAATGCTTAAAATTCTTGTTTTCCATTAGGGGTTATAGTTATAGGAATTGGTTTGGAAAAAAAATTCCAACATTATTGTGCTTCCAAGTTGCAGCGGATAAAAAAGAAAAAGAAACTAGTGGTTAGTTGATAATTGAATTTGAAATGATACAAAAAGTTGAAATCTGTACATTCTACTTCTGGAAGAGGCTTGAACTGTTTAGAGAGAGTTGAGTGTAAACATTTTGCAGGTGGCCTCTGTTATGCGAATACGTAGTGCCTTGACCATGGCAACTCACACATTCTTCCAAAACAATGGATTTCTCTCTGTGCAAGTTCCCATTATCACAACAGCAGACGGTGAAGGGTTCAGTGATAAGTTCCAGGTTACAACTGTATTTGGAAAAGAAGGTAAGGAGGAGCTAACCGCTTCTGTTGATACTGAAGGAGCTGGCCTTGATGTTGTTAAGGCTGCCATAAAAGAGAAGAGTAGTCTTGTGGAACAACTCAAAAGAACTGAAAGCAATAGGGAGGCATTGGCTGCTGCTCTTCAGGATTTGCGCAAAACCAACCAACTGGCATCCCAGATTGAAGCGAAAGAAAAAGTGAAATCAAGGGCAACTGTTAAGGGTGATAAAGTTTTTCCTGAAGAATTCTTTTCTCAGAAAACTCACCTAACTGTATCCGGTCACCTCCATCTGGAAAGCTTTGCATGTGCTCTTGGAAATGTTTACTCATTTGGACCCAGATTTCGAGCAAATAGAAAGGATTCTGCAAAAGAGGTGGCGGAGATGTGGATGGTGGAAGCTCAAATGGCATTCTCACAATTAGAGGTATGATCAACAGTATCCTTGTTCGTAGCTGATTTCCTTAGATTTTCATCATTTATTGTCGGTTCTCATGCTTCTTGAACTTTGGTAGTATCCTGTCCTCTTAGTGAAATTGAAAAAGAATTTGAGTCACCGAAAGTGTTGTTTCTAAAGAAATGTTTGGATTACAATATCCATACTCAAAAGCAAATGCAAATAAGTTTTGTTCTGCCGTCTAACGTTTGTATGTCTGCAGGATGCCATGAACTGTGCAATTGACTATTTCAAGTTTCTTTGCAAATGGATTCTGCAAAATTGTTCAGAAGACATGAAGTTTGTTCTAAAAAGAATTGACAAAACTAGCATTGATCGAATTCAATCAATGATATTATATCCATATGAAAAGATCTCTTACATGGACGCGGTGGATATCTTGAAGAGGGTAAGTTACAAATAACTCAGAAAGTAAGTATACTCTGTCAAATTGTTCCTCACAAATCACAAGCGTTCTCGATCTTTCTCAACCAGGTTACAGACAGAAGCTTTGAAACAAAACTTGAGTGGGGCGTCGCTCTAACAGCAGAACATCTAAGGTATTTTGAGTACTTTTATTTTTTTTTTATATCAACACCGTATAAAGAAATGACGGTAAACGAAACATCCTAGACTAACGTTTGTACTGGCATCAATTTTATGATGTGATGGCAGTTATTTGACTGATGATGTCTATAAGAGGCCTGTAATTGTATACAATCATCCCAAAGGAACAAAGCCATTTTATATGCGCCTCAACTCTGATGGAAAGACAGTTGCTTCATTTGACATGGTTGTACCCAAGGTAAGTCAAGTACACCTTAGAACAGAAACATCTTGTATCAAGGCTCTCCAATTTCTTCCAATTATAGATCAAGCTTTAGTTTTAGAGCGAGTTTAATCTGGTCATGGATATTTGCAGTTTGGAACAATCATCAGAGGCAGCCAAAGTGAAGAACGAATTGATATGTTAAATACTAGGTAATACTTTCACTATTTCCTCTTTTTACAATACAGTCATTCATCTCAAAGAAAGGAAAAAAACAGGAAAAGGTTGGGGGTACCCAGGAGCCACTTACATTTAACATAGGGGTTAAAGTTAAAACGTACTATATAACTGCGTATTGGAATCGAGTATTCGGTTTGTAACAAATATGCTGTTTCAATCTTGCAGGATTAAAGAATTGGGTTTGCCAAGAGATCAATATGAATGGTACGTGGATCTACGCAGGAATGGAACAGTCGTCCACTCTGGATTTAGTCTTGGTTTTGACCTCATGGTTCTTTTCTCAACTGGCCTTAATGATGTTAAAGATGCCATCCCATTTCCTAGAAGCTATGGCAGAGTCAACAACTAACCGGGATTTGCTAAGTTATCCTTCAGCAATGAAAAACTACACACAGTATTCGGGTCTTGTACAGGATGGATTATGTATATATATATACATGCAGATTATTCATATGCTGTTATCTACAGAAGAAAAAATGATACGCAAATATATAATGATTGTAATGGTTGGCTGATTTCATGATGTATGCAAGGAAATTAATTCGTTGAAATGCAATTATTGGAGAGGTTATACACGCATTTGATTTCAGAATGCTAATCTGAGAGTAGCAGTAGAAGGAAAAGAACAAAACGTGAAGTCATCATGGTTTGCTTAATTCACTTCAAAGCACCATTCATTTAGGTCCTATTGATTGGCCTGGGCCTTACAAAGTAATGGTAGTTGATGAGGAGATGCATGATACGACATTGATTTGCACGTAACAATGCCACTGCTGGTACTCTTCACGAATTGGCATGCTTCTACCATAACTAGTGGACGTAACAGGTCACTTACAAGTGCTACCCATTATTGCTTCAAATTCGTTGTTGCTTTCATTAAAATCATCTTGTGAATCGTTAATATGCAAGGATGATGCTGTTAAGAGCACTAAAAACAAGCATGTTCAAGCACTCAGAGATAAGTGGCAGCTTGGTCCAATAGGGCTCTTGACTATCAAATGAAGCATCAGTTTAGTGACATTCTGTTTCTGCAATCCAATTTAGTCAAAAAGAACGGCAACAGATTAGTGGATAGTAATAGATGAGGGTGCAGTCAGACTCCACCTCCTATTGTATGGTTTTCTGACCATATTGTGCTGTGAGGTATTGCAAAAGAAAGGGAAAACATGAGCGATGGATACAATACAATATGGTACTAGCAGCCGTACCAGTTACCAAGGCAGAAAACTAAATCAAAATGTACATGAAATCATAAACCAAGATTCTGATCGTCCTATTGCGCCGGGCAATTAGTCATGCTAGTAATTCAAACGACCGTGGAAAAAGCATGTAACCATACCATATGGGAGCCCCAATACCAATATCCACGAGGACAGTAATAAAACCGGAAAATTGTAGAGGTGTATATATGTAAGTGAAGGTTAGCTAAGATATTAGTACCACACAATAGGCCTGCTGCAGGAACAAATCATAAATAAAAACAGAACAAGAGCTCATATCTATAAAAGATGGAATTCTGCAGAATGATTTGTACATTTCTGTTTATTTGTTGAAATCTGATTTCGGACAGCAAAGCACCATTGGACAACCTAAGTATGAACTGATGCCACTATGGTACTGTGTTCAATAGTAGTAGCATCTAAAGAAGTGGTGATAGAATCAAGAGGAAAGAAAAACGGGTAGAGTTCATATCGAACATAACAACTACTGTAAAGAACCCTGCATCCCTTACGTGAGTTGCAGAAATTCGGGAAGTTACCAACTGAAATGGCCAGGCACTGAGCACAATCCACCGGGGCCAAGTCCCTTGTGCATTGGACCAAAGCATAAAGTGTCACAAAGCTTGACAATTGGGTCTCACCTTTGCCTAACCCTTCATTCTTTGGCACAACAGCTTGTGATCTTATGTCGTCCGCCAGGGCTCCTAGTTTCCTGTCAAAATCTTGGGGGTCTGTTGCATTCTCAACGTTGTAGTAAAAGATACCATAACCAGTGTCCACTTTTCCAATGAAATCCTCCCTGGCATATCTCAAAAAGCAATAGTCGTACCAAATCCTGGCATCAGCTTGGTCTGGACAGAGTTGGCGGATTTGGTTTGCTGCGTCTTGGATGCAATCCGAGCAGTCTTTGCTACTCATATCGCCTCTGCATTGAGCTAGGCCATAGACTTTGTCCTGGCCCTGGCCAGAGGAGGTAGCAGTGTAACCGGCTGAAGCAGTCTTGGAAACGAGCGTAGACAATAATTGGTCTATATTTCTTGATGTCTGGTTCTTGTTACCGATAACACTTCCTTTGTTGCATAAATTTCCCAAGGGGTCTGCGGCAATGGAGGTGTGAAGAATTACAAACGTTACAGAAAGGAGAATACAGTATATAAAATTCATTGCGACTCCTCGAGCAATGCTTAATAATCAGGGGTGTTCTTATTAGCTCGAGTCTGGGGGTGTTTGATTATTGTGCGCTTGGGGACAGCATATAGCAGATATTGTTGACTTTTAGGCCAGAGTGGGTGGGGAGAAACAGGGCTGAGTTTGTCTTCCAATGATTTATAGTTGTTTTGACTCTTAGCGGAGGTCTTGCTCCGTTGTTTTCTTTTCCGCGGGACCTAGGACTTTTCATTTGCCCCATGATATCCTTTTTGGAGTTTTTGAGTGTTTTGGGCTCGGCAGCAGAGATCTGGTGGGTTAGGCTTTTAGGTCTTCTTGCTGATACTGGATCATATTAGCCCAAAATGCCAATCTCGATCATGCTGATGCCGGTACTGGAGGATTGATCCGCAACCACTTGGGTTGGGGGTGTGCCATTCCCTGATTCTGGCATGGGAATGTGAGTTTCGGTGGTTTTGTCTGGAATCTGATTGGAAGGAAGCTTAAATGCATCTTATTCATACAATACAAGGGTCAAAAAATAAAAGGGAATGGCAAAGAGATAATAAATAAGGTACATCAATAGATCACTCACTCTATGTTTAGCCCATTTAGCCCGTCTGTTTAGTGGTCGTGCTTTGTTTCTATTGAAATGATTATTTTTGTTGTCAAAAAAAAAAAAAAATCACTCACTCATTTATAGCTTAATTTCGAAAGGGAAAACAAGTGCACAGGAAGACAGTAATAAAACCAGAAAATTCAAAGGCTGTAATAAAAGTGAAGGTTAGCTTGTTGTAACATAAAGGGCTGTATGTTGTCGGCCAAAATCATATTTAAAATCAGTTCTGCAGAGTGTTTTATACATTCTGTTTATTTGCTGATATCTGATTTCCGAGAGCAAAGCACCCATATATTGGACAACCTAAGTATGAACTGATGCCACTAAAGTCCTACGTTCAATTGTAGCATCTAAAGAAAAACGGGTAGAGTTCATATCGAACATAACAGCTACTGTACAAAACCTTGCATCCCTTACGTGCGTCGCAGAAGTTTGGGAAGTTGGCAACTGAAGCGGCCAGGCACTCAGCACAATCCACCGGAGCCAAGTCCCTTGTGCATTGAACCAAAGCATAAAGTGTCACAGAGCTTGACAATTGGGTCTCACCTTTGCCAAGCCCTTCATTCTTTGGCACAACAGCTTGTGATCTTATGTTATCCATCAGGGCTCCTAATTTCTTTTCAAAATCTTGGGGGTCTGTTACATTCTCATCGTTGTAGTAAAAGATACCATAGCCTATGTCCAATCTTCCAATGAAATCCTCCTTGGCATATCTCAAAAAGCAGTAGTCGTACCAAATCATGGCGGATTTGGTGAGCTGCATCATGGATGCAACCCAAATTCAACAAGTAGGGAAGCGTGGGGATTCGAACACGCGACCGTTTGGTCATTATGGCTCCGCTACCATGTCAAGTGACCATCTCAACCAAAAGCTTAAGCTGATGGTTGAAGCCCTATGAATGGTTTTGGACTTATTACTCTAACACTGAAGAATTAGAAACATCACATAAAAGAGAATACAGAATGTAAAATTCATGGTGACTGATCGACTTAAAGCACTGCTTATAATCAAGTCTCCTTATTGGCTCGAGTGTGTGGGTTTGTCTTCCATGATTTAATGCGTTATGAACTGAAAATGAAAAGCAATACTGGTTCTAGACGTAGTGGAGCTCTTGCTCCTTTGCTCTCTTTCTCGGTAGCAAGGTTTTTATTTCCTCGAATTGTTTGCTCTTTTTTCTAAACCCACCTAATCCTCTTCATTTTTTTTTTTCCTCTTCTTTTTCCGGGAAGCTCAATTTCATTAGATAGTAATGATACTGAAGTCATGGAGTCATGATAATACGACTGAACTCATCAGTGAGTGAGAGACTTGAACCAACGCACCCTTTGCATGACATTATATCTCGGTGACGGTACTGGCATCCTCTTTAATTAATTTGCCTTCTTCCATGTAGTGACCAACCGTTGATGTACGACGACTACTTGTTAAAATCTTGCAGTTCCTCGTCAACAACAAATTTGGAGTATTTTTATTACCCTTTATGACTATCACCGTCTATCATTAATCGGCTGTAATTGTTGTTGATTGGTTTACTGCGACCACATGTTGCCAGTCACTGGGATTAATCGATGGCGCAGTTGTGAACCACCAAAAGTTTTAAAGTAGACATTAATCAGTCAAAAAAAAAAAATCGGCCGATAGGGAATATCTTAAATTTTAGGATTAATTGAATAAATTAATTAAGATAGGTAATATTTTTTCTTAAACGAGAATTACTATGTAATAGAGCTGGCATTATGTTACCAAATAAGAAACATGTTTAAAGATAAAAGAGTAGGGGGAGGAGAAAAAAGGAAGGTAGATCAGTAGATGTAGATCCCTCGCCCATTTAATTATTCCTTAATTTCGGCCGCAATTAACATTGGTACCAGCAAGTTTGACTATGAGTTGTGTTTTAGGAATATCTAAACACAATCTTGAACAAAAAGAGAAACTGCCTAAACACAACTCATAGTCAAACCACCGCCAAGATACTTGCTTGCATATTATCCCCCGCCAATCACGCAGCGTGTCCATTCGGTGATTACACTTACACAGACCCTTTCTTTCCTTCTCCCCCAAAAGCTAAAACCCCCCCACCCCACCTTCATATTCGCACAAATCCCAAGAATAAGAGAGAAAGAACCCCGCAGGGGCAGAAGCCTTAAACCTTAAAAAGCCTCACTCTGTCCAAAATTGCATCAACAACTAGAACACTCAAAACTGAACAATGGGTAAGGGCCAGGAAGACGGAGGAGTAGGAGGAGAGGAGTACTTGTTCAAGATAGTGTTAATAGGCGACTCTGCAGTGGGTAAGTCAAACTTGCTCTCAAGGTTTGCGAGAAACGAGTTTGACAACAATTCAAAGGCCACGATAGGGGTGGAGTTCCAGACCCAGGTGGTGGATATTGATGGCAAAGAAATCAAAGCGCAGATCTGGGACACTGCTGGTCAAGAGAGGTTTAGAGCTGTCACTTCTGCTTACTATAGAGGCGCTGTTGGTGCCCTCGTTGTTTATGATATCACCAGAAGGACAACCTTTGATAGTGTCAAGAGATGGCTTGAGGAGCTTGATAGTAAGTTTGTTGCGCGTTTTTTTTTTATTTTTTTTATTTTTACTTGTCTTGCTTCTTTTTGTTTTTGGCTTTTTTTTTTTTTGATGCTAATCGATTGTTATATTAATAAACGGAAGTCAAGTACAACCAGCAGAAGAAAGTGTAGGGGGGTACAGTCAATAGGCAGATGACTGATCAGGATTCGGAGACAAGAAAAATAGCGTAAAGGTCTATACAGCTAGGAAGAGGAAAAAATTGTAGATACATTTAAAGGCCGCGCTTGATCACCCCAGGCCAGCGGAGAGCACATTCAGCGTTGTTTTTGGCTTATGAGGCCAAGAGATAATAGTTTTATCTGTCTTACGATTTCAATGGTGGGGCATTGGTTATTTGAATTTGGAACGATGCTTCGGCTAAAATTGATAGTTTTACAGTCTGTTTGTTGTTTTTGATAAAACGCTTCTTAATATGTTTACCATGGGAGACTTTTAGGGAATATAAAAGATACTGTCTTCACTAATGTTCTGCCTGTTGATGCATCATATCCTCTTCTCATTGTCGAGCTATCTACAGTACCGGAGAATTGACTCTTAAGTTTAGTCCACTGGCAATGATAGAAAAGACGCTTGTGTAGTGTGGAATGTATAGGGATGTTGGAAGCCTTGATTAGTTGTAAATTTTGTGGTGTTTGATTCCCATTAAAAACTGGATATGCTGAGTTTAAGTCTTTCATATGTTCTTACAAACTTATTCCTTCTTTGGAGTTGACTGGGGCAATCCAATCGGATGTTAAGCATACGCCAAAGAATCGAGCTTCGAGTTTGTGGGCAAACACCACCTTATCTTGGCCTCTGACTTGTGAAAGAGCACCAACTGTTTTATCCTTTGTTGAAGGTTATTTTAGGGGCGTGGGATATCAATAATTATTTCAACAGAGTTTGCTCACCCACAAGTTTAGGTCACTTCTAAAACAGTCTGGAAATACAAAATCATTTTCTCTCTCAGGTAGACAAATTCTTAGTTCTGTTTTTGTGTATTGATAACAGGTCCCAAGGTTGGACTCCAGCTTCATGCCCTTTAGACCCTTTTCTTTTTCTTGGAACATATGCCCCCTTAGACTTTCAAGATTGCCTCTAAGTTACTAGTTCGTTGGTCTTTAAAACTTTCTGTTCTGATCAAGGAACTGATTCTGCTGGGTTAGCAGGCATTTTATTTAGGGTTAAGGTACATGTACTACCAATAAAACAGTCGAAAACGCTAAATTTGATTGTTCTTGCAGCTCATTGTGACACTACAGCAGCGAAAATGCTGGTGGGCAACAAGTGTGATCTGGAGAATATTAGAGAAGTGAGTGTAGAAGAGGGCAAAAACCTTGCAGAAGAAGAAAAATTATTCTTCATGGAGACCTCCGCCCTTGATTCTACTAACGTTGAGGCTGCCTTCGAGGTTGTGATCCGTGAGATTTACAGCAGCGTAAGCAGGAAAGTTTTGAACTCTGATTCTTACAAGTCTGAGTTGACTGGAAACCGAGTAAGCTTGATGAATGGACCCAACTCAAAGAGAAATTACTCTTGCTGCTCTTCATGATCTTTTTCTTTTATACTCAGAGGCTATGTTGAGTTTAATTCTCTGTTCCAAATTTCCTCCGAGCTAGCTATCTGCATCCAATTGATGCTACTCTTCTCCTGGATTCTGTGCTCAATATAAAATCATTATGCCTTTTTGTTAGAAACTAGATGTTATTTTTTTAATGGAAGATGCAACTGAATGTTATTTCTAGTCTTAGAATTCTTCATCGCAAGCATCAGCAACGCTGCATTGCCGATAATTCAACTAGTTTCCCGTCTTTGGTTCAATCTTGATAGCTAGTTGTAGTCAAAGGAGACTTTCCGCTGCTATTACGCACAGTTGTCATCAAATTCAGCCGCATCCACCGTAACTTGTTCTTTTCAACCAACCAACAAATTTCGTGTTTTTAGATACAAACACGAATAGATGCATACAACATAAGAAAGAATCTTCCATTACATCATCGATATGACTGTTATGTATTTTCATTGAAAATGAATGATGTCATTTGATATTACAACAATCGTCTACCCATGGAAATAAAACAAGCAAAGAAAAGCCTGCAGGGTTTCAATGAATTTACATAAATGGAATAAACCAATGACTGGTTCTTGCTACTGCCTAACTAATGCCCACTAAACTAAGATAAATACCTACACTAATGCAATTTTGGTCTCATTGGTATCTGCGTCCTTATCTTGTAAGATACATAAATAGTCAGGGTTTCCTCAAAGCAGATGCTGCACCCATCACAACAGCGAGGACAAGGCCAAGACCAGCTCCAAGAGAAGCGCCTACCGCAGCAGCAGATAAAGAAGATGGTTTGGCCTTAGAATGACTTGCATCTATTGCCAGGGCATGTTCTCGTGCCAGCTCCGCCAAGAGCCTATCTCTGGCAAGTTCCTTTAACCAAACAAAGACAATATAACAAAAAAATCAGCACTTAGTAAGTCATAACAATGATAATCTACTACATGTGGAATTCCTCATAACAATGAATGGAACGGATACAACACATGGAATTCCTACACCCTGTCACACAACTGTTAAACCCAATCTATGTTTTCTCTGGCTAAAACATGATAAAGATGAGTAGCATAGGAGTCCATCAGGAGACATAAAGTTATATGAAACAGTTAGATAAGTCCTCAATCAAACGGCAAGAAGATTGCAGGAGCAATGTATCAATTCCAAGACACAAAAGTTGAATACGAAACCAAAGGAAATGTTCAGTTCAGGACATTTATGCCACAACTGACCGTATCATGCCAACCAAATTGATTTTCATCACAGAAACCTAGATGACCAAAAACTTCATCCGAAACTAAACTATTATTGCACAAGCACCGTGACATCACATGCACAAAAAGGTTTGGTGCTTTGTACAGGGAGCACAAGGTCAGACGACAGAACCCAATGCAGAATGCTGACCACAATTACCATGCAGCACAGCCTTAAGTTAGGTAAAGTTCCAACCATGAGATCCACTTTGGTTCACTAAAATGCCTGCATTCCTCTTTCTATTCAAGCATATTTCTGTATTACACTTGAGTAATTTACAATATTTTACCCCACATTAACATGTTAATTAACTTGGTACATCTTCAGAATTGTATTAGATTCCAGCTCTATTACCTGCAAAGAAGCTTCTTCATGAGTCCGCAGAACACGGTGGATAAGATGACAAAGTGAGTTCACACCTTCAGCAGGGAAAATGGTGTTTCTCCGCTGAAATGGCCACCGGACAAGATTAATTGGAAATTTCCGAGCACCAAGTTGCCCATCAGTATCTCCACCAGTTGCAGCCCACGACAAAGAGGCACTTGCTGCGGCACTGGACATAATGACGTATGGACACGAATTGACAACTTCTGTGGTGCTTGGGGATGCTTTATAGGCCTGCAGAACAGCATCAATTGCTGCTTTTTGCTGGTGTGCACTGACAGAAAATTTGTTTGTTATGGCAAGAACCCAGGGAATTCCAAGAGCTTTAGCCTCATCCAACAGAAGCGAAAGTACTGGCTGCTGCTGCTGCTGAGATGTACTTGGGTTGTTGCATCGTGGAATCTTATGGGACAGGTTATGAACAAGGACAATCAAATCTATCTTCTTACTAAGGTCACGAATTCCCATCCATAATTCATCCCTGAAACGAGATGCCTCCATGTTCAGGTCCTGGATGGAGATGAATAGAAGAAAGTTTAAGAACCTACGGAAGAAAACAAAAGAGAAAAAGACAAGTGGCAGGGCACCTATGTTGCAAACAATGCAGTAACTCTGCCAAGAGAATTTGGATTTTGCAGGAAGTCCTATACTTCAGCATTTTTAATAAGGTAATTACCCTTGAGCTTTAAACCTACACCTCAAGATTTAACCCTCAGATGCTTCGTAGCTAACAAAAAAATAACTCCAACAGAATTCGTAAATTTAAAACACCACATATAACTGAAGCAACTAAGTTATGAAGGTTAGTCAACCAAAATGCTAAACTGCCACAGGCTTAATTCATTTCGTCAGTTGGAGATCGATCCTGAAAATCATGTTCTATGTTGTCTAAAACCTCATCATGACTTGCACTGGAATCAACCTCCAACAGGATAGCTCCTATTAGCAGGGAGGAGCATTCTCATGTTAATAGTCATCACCTAGATCATAAGAGACTACCTCAAGTTGCAATAAACAGTTGCAGTGACTGACTATTTGGTAATCAGAACAGTACAATGCATGTTGTATAAAATATAACCCACTAGAGGGAGGCAGCGTGAAATACACAAGGGTGCAACACTGACAAAAGAAATACCTGTAAATTTACCCCAATTGAATCGGAGTAGCATATACCACCAGCAATGCCTTCTTGTATATCAGGATCCATGTGCATATTCTCAAAATTGTTATTAGTGGTTGCCCTGCCATGGCCCGTAATTGCCTTCAAAAGAGAAGTTTTACCAGCACCCTTCACAATAGACAAGTAGTGGTCCAAAACAGGAAAAGTTATTCTTTTTTTTTAAAAAAAAAAGTTTGTCTACTGTGTTTGAGAACAAGCATGAAATTACCTCAAGGCCAAGCAACCGTACTCTACGAGTTCTGACATCTACCTTCTTCTGCACAGTGGCAAAATCACTTGTACAGAAAATGCAAAACTCATCTAATCCTTCTGGACGGGGAAATTTATCTCCGTGCCCTAACGTATGCTCTCCAATGAGATTAACAGCATCAGATTCAACAGAAGGAAAAGCAGGAATCAACGAATCTGACACCACTGGATGCTTTGGGGGTCTCCGTAATGGAGCTCCAACTAACACCCTTAACTTTTGTAGTTCTGGTTGTACTCCAGAATCAGAAGAGTAGCTGGGCGGTGTTGGAAATGATTCTACAGTAGTCGAACACCTGCATGTATAAAGATATTCATTGGCATAGAGCAAAAGGAAATCATGGCATTTCTTTTAAGTGGAAAACTAATTTATCACATTGCTGAGATATGTTTGATCCATATATATGAGAGAGAGACTTCTAAGCAATTACAGAGATAGATTACACAACATGCAAAAAAAGCAGAAGATACTGTCAAGAGATACTTTGTTAATGATTAAAAAACATTATCAGATTAGTACAGCAAGAGAAGGAATGAGATGCAATACACAGGAGAAAACCCTTGGGTAACTAGGTTCATTTCAAAACTTGCAAAAGCTTGCTGATTAAGCGGAAGATTTTGAGAATATAGACGTTCTTTAGCAAAGGCATGTAGAAAGAGAGAAACCATCAGCAAAGACATTCAAAGAAACAAGGTTCATAATCATGTGCAGCAAAGAGGATGTCGAAATGACAAACAATAATAATGACTGACAACAACAAGAAGGATGATAAAGCTTTGTCATTGTCCAAAATACACAAAACACTACAAGATAATGTGGTAGTATTTGAGCCCAAAAGGTAAAGCCAAAACCCTCAAAGAACGTCGCTGCTTGTTCATCTAGCTCAATGCACAAATACAGAACTCTTAGAAACTATTGATGTTACATTATTATTAAATGATAATCAGAACAAAGTGATGCAGTACAATTACCAGTTACCATTCACCAGAGCATGAACCAGCGTGCAAAGATGCAACCTAGAACCAGTGATATCAACTTTTAAGGGTTCACCATTCTTATCACCAGGAATGCCACTCCAACCAAGAGGAACAATTGAAGTAGCTGTGCGGATAACAGGTAAATCGACAATGTGAGCAAGCTCGACAGCACCAGCAACTGCTAGGCCAAGCCATTGTTGCAGATGTGGAAACTGTGTCAACTGCTCCATTCCAAGGAAAGATGAACTGTTGTCGCCCATGCACATGTCATGAATTCTGTTTATAAAGCAAAAACGAGTACAAATCATGCTAGTGAACAAAACAGAAACAAACAAGAGTTTTGTACGCCACACAAAATCTCAAAGACTGCAATTTGGAGAGAACTCTTTCCAAGAGAGTTTAGCCACTATTAAAGCAATATAAATAAGACATTGGTTTATCATAACCTGACATGCAGGAAACTCCATATGTCCAGGTTTGGATGCCAAAGTGTTTTGAGCATTACTGATAATGCACCTTTATTCATTTCCTTGAATTACATTGCCATCTATAGATTAGCTTGTTCTACTTTTTAGTTTAATAATTTCCTGAACAAGAGATGGTTCCCATAAAATATTTTTCCACTTAAGTTCCAAAACTTGCATGAGATATGACAGGATGACATAGTCAATTAATAAGGTCCAGCTAATTGTAGAAGGAAAATTGGAAATCAAACAATAAAGTTCAAGTTTTGATAAAAAATAGAAATGAAACATCTGATAAAAGAAAATTATACCTCTGAAATCGAAACCTATATGACCTCATCGAATGCGATTGAAGTCGTTCCTTCAGTTCGGCAATCACAGATCTGACCTGAAAATGTCTTTGCCAGAAAAAGCAGACACAATGAGAGATCCATTGTGTATATGCTATCTTTGGATGATACAAGTAACATAATATTTAGGCAAAGGAAACGCGTACCGATGTCAATTTTGAGTACTCTGCACCTGATAGTAATTCCACAGAAGAATTTCCCAAAAGGTACAACTGTTGCAAATAACAAATTCAAAATCTATTAAGCAAATGAAAAGAGCCAATAACAAGTGTCAAAATCTTAGGCTCTTGTCCACCAGGCTGCAGCTAATAATACCAGTCAACACCGATTAAAAAAATTTTTCCCCGACCCCCAAACATAAAAATCCTTTCTTGACGTATTGATTAAGGTTGATCCTATGACTAGAGGAGAAAAGGTAAAGGAAAAAGGTGACGTTCAAGCATATGTCAGCAGAAAGGCTGGCTATAAAACTCCTTTCCATGTCTAATTAGTCTAGCAACTCAAACCATCAATCAATGATCAAGAAATGTAGCCATGCACGTCAGTGAAACTCAAGGCAAAAAAAAAATGGAGCAGCAATGCTTTTGAAGTCGGCATTTCTATAGTGCTTTCCACTATCATTTTGCGCACATGGAAGATTCTTACCTGACCAAATGGGACATATGCAGGAAAATAAGGTACTTGACGCCAGTCTCTCTTATCCACACTTTGACTGCTGATTTTTTCATCTGCTTTTCCTGGCATTGCATCATCCAATGGTCCACCCTTAGCTTTGGACATCGGTTTCAGAGATATGCCGTCGGAATCCTCTTGGATTTCAAGAGACTGAGTTTCAGCAACCACATCCTCAATTGACGGTTCATCAGAATTAGGAACTGAAGCTCTTTCTAATGGAGCAACTTGTTTTCCCTTGTACTTATTAATCTGCTTTCTAACACCTTCCAAAGGAACAAGCTTTGAAAGTCTCCAAAAGGATGTCTGCACAGGGCCCAAACCCAGAACCAGTTGCCCCTCATCGTTCCCTTTTGCTTTCTGCGACCCTGATTTTTCTATTTCTTGATGCTGTGACACAGGCTGACCAGAAGTTTCAACCTCAGCACGGATTGAGACAGGCTGAGCATTATAATGATGAAAATAAGCAGGAGATAAAATTCGGGGCACCAAATCCTCTGGAATGCAGTAACTCTTAAAATAATGATGCCAGCCCTTTTCATGGACATAACTGATGAGAGGGAGGGGAGGATGGAAGGAGAAAAGGAAAGGAAAAAAACAATGAAATCAATTAACAGATATAAATACTACAAAAACCAGCAAAGTAGAAGAGTTGAAGCTAGGCATACTCTCTCAGAGCAGCATTTCCAACAGGAGGTTGGGAAAATGTTATACATTTGACCTGGATTTTCTGATTTTCTTTTGATGGTGAGGTTGCAGCAATGACCCTCAGAATGGCAAGGGTAGCTAAAGCTGCGACCTAAAAAGAATAAAAGTAGAAAAATAAGAATACAGTAAACAGAAGCAATGTGCCCAGAAGCTAGAGAAAAACACTTTAACCAAACTTACAGCTCCACCAAGTGAATGTCCACATAACACAAGTTTTCTATTCTTCTTCTGAGCAAGCCTGTACAACTCTAAAGCAGGAATCCCTTTAGCACGAGCCAAGAAACCCTAAGATGTGAATTAAAAATTTGAAAAAGGCAAGATAAGAATTAATCTGCCTTGGAGATATAGGTGGTAAAGAAGAAAAGGATTTCTTACGCAATATGGAGGACAGTTATCAAAGTGCATATTAACCTACACAGCTACAATTGTATTTGATTACAAAAAGGGTGGACTGCAATCTTACCCGATGAGCAGCTGGCTTAGGTTGATCTTTTAGTTGCTTAGGTGTTGAAACCACAGGATTCAACTGATTTTCACCATTTCCTTTTTGTTTTTCAGACTGTTCAGACTCATTGGATTCCATCCGGGCAGAATCATCTCTAGCATCTTCATGGAATATAGCACCTTGCAGTATATTTGCATCGGTCATTAAATCCCTGATTATAACCATAGCCACAACATACTGTCAGAAACAAAACACCCTACAGACATTTTACCAGAAGATATTTGTAATACTTACCTGTACTGCTTTGTCCCAACAAATGATGCAAATAATGTGTCACCGGCTTCTGCTAACAAGTACCTACAAAGAACAAGTAGCTCAAAACAGAGAATGTAGAAATAACAATTATGCGCATCAAGCATGAATCTAAGAACTCAAGGAAGATCAAAACCATTATATTAATTATCAAAGATACACTTAAGATGATTAGAATAGAGAGAAATTTCCTGAACCAAAATTTCTCCCCCAAGACTAACGCAGCAGTAAATAAACAAGGTAGTTAGTTAACCACTAAGGTGTGCAGAAGAACCTGTGAGTGACATGATCGGCAGAAGGCTGGACGCGCTCCAGAGAAACGACGTGTCCTCCAAAGTCAGCCTTGAATTTGTTGACAGCTCGAACCATCTCAGTAGCAGGTCTCTACCATCATGTGATTACGAGAACAAGAAAGAAAAACTATAAGCCAGTGACTCCTCAACTTCATCTCCACAAAGTGAAGTATAAAAGTACCTCTTCACAAAAAAAAAAAAATTGCAGAAATGCTTTTTTTTTTTTTCGTTTTGCTTCCAACAGAAACAAATGTAGCGTGTAATTGATCTAGTTGGGGTGTGTGTTACCTTGTAGACGCACTCAGAGAGGACCATGCAGCAGAGGATATCCTGCAAGTCGGCGACGGACTCGGCCTTGACGGCGAGGCAGAGATCGTCGAGCTGTTTGCGCCTGCGCTCGTACTCCGCCTGAATCCTCTTCCGCTGCTCCCTCTCGTCGCCGTTAATCCACGGGGGCCACCGCATTCTCCACTGCAGAGGGCCCCACGACACCTTGAGGAACTTGTCCTTCTGCTCCCTGATCCACGATTCTAACCTGTGATGCATCATCTCCATTTCTGTTTTCTGTTTTCTGTTTTGCTTTGTGTTTTCACTCTTGATGATGATTTGCTTGCTTTCCTCCTCTCCTCCTCCTGCTTGGTTGATGAGAGTAAATATTTGCCAGTGTTTGTGGTGTTTATATGGAAACCCTCGTGATTAGGGAGATTCCTTCTTCGTTGGATTTAGGATTAGGATTAGGATTAGGATTAGGATTGGATTGGAAAGAGAAGGCGCCAAAGATGATTAAGAGATGGAAAGAGGGAGAATTATCTGTGGGGTGGGGAGGTGTGACCGCCGCGTAAAGTTAAGCGTTAAGTGAAGAGACGGTGGAATCTGCGCGTCATTGGTGAGGCATATGCCCCCAATTCGACATGAGCTCCGCCGTTTTATTGGCACGGGTACTACTAACTACAAAAACGAACGCAAACCCCTTACTACGACGCCGTTCTAAGATGGAAATGCGGTTAAGCCTTGAGCGTGTGTGCCCCCAGTTGGTTTTGACTGCAATCCACACAACCTTTGCTGGGCTGGGCTTAATGCCCAAGAGGCAAGGGGGGGTTTGTCTAAAACTTTAAATAAAGATCCTCCATTTTAATTTTCAGTTTCATGGTTTCAACCGTTTAACATCAGCTTTTAACTGCCGGCGACACCATCCGCAGGATAGCCTAGCAATAATCTTGCTCATTCCTCGGCTCCGTCGCGTCTCCTCCGGCGGAAATGCCTGTAATTTTACATCGCCTCCTCAAAGGCCCAAGGCCTCTCTTCCGTCATCTCTCCGGCCTCCAAATCACCGACCACTCCCTCCATTCCCGCACCGTCTCCACCTCAGCCACCGAAAACCCCCAAAACCCTGAACCTCAAAACACTAACCTTCCACTGCCCCGTACCCGAACCCGAACCCCACTGCAAACCCAGTTCGAAACATGGACCCAAAACCTCAAGCCCGGCTTCACTCCGGCCGACGTGGACGCCGCCATCCGAGCCCAATCCGACCCGGATCTCGCCCTCGACATATTCCGCTGGATCGCCCAGCAGCGGAACTACAAGCACGACAGCGTCACCTACCTCACCGTCATCAAGGTCCTGGTCGTCGGCCGCCGATACCACCAGGCAGAAACCCTGATAGAGGAAGTGATCGCCGGCGCCTGTGACATGAGCCTCCCTCTCTATAACTCAATCATCCGGTTCTGCTGTGGCCGGAAGTTCTTGTTCAACCGCGCCTTTGATGTGTATAAAAAGATGCTCAAATCCGAGGACTGTAAGCCCACGCTCGAGACTTATACCTTGTTGTTTAATTCCTTGCTTAGGAGGTTTAACAAATTGAACGTTTGCTATGTTTACTTGCACGCCGTCAAGTCGTTGACGAAGCAAATGAAAGCGTCAGGTGTGATTCCGGACACTTTTGTGCTGAACATGATTATCAAAGCGTACGCCAAGTGTTTGGAAATTGACCAGGCGATTAGGATCTTTCGTGAGATGGGTTTGTATGGATGCGAGCCAAATGAGTATTCCTATGGATATATTGTGAAGGGGTTGTTGGAGAAGGGGAGAGTGGAGCAGGGTTTGGGTTTCTATAAGGAAATGAGGGAAAAAGGGTTGGTGCCCAGTGGGAGTACTTTTATGGTTGTGATTTGTAGTCTGGGGATGGAGAGGAGGTTTGAGGATGCCATTGGGGTTGTGTTTGATATGTTGAAGAATTCAATGTCGCCGGATCTTTTGACATATAAGACTGTACTGGAAGGGATGTGCCAGGAAGGTAGGGGTGATGAGGCGTTTGAGCTGTTGGAGAAGTGGAAGGAGAAGGATGGGTCGATGGGGGATAAGAATTACAAGATTTTGCTGAATGGGCTGCATTTTGTGAATCGAGAATGAACTTTCTTGTATGTTGTTGAATTTGAAGTCCACCTTGAGCTTTGTGGGAATTATTATCGGACATTGAATATTTAGGTGAAGGGGATAGCAGTGGGGATTTTATGAACTGACATTATGATTCTGGGAGTTTGGATATTGGTCTTTTTGGTGGGCAATTTTCATGATTGCTGGTGCTGACATCTCACTACATGGTATCTTTGCTTCAATCCGTTGTTAAGGATATACATCCTCTTCCTGATCATCGAGTTTGCACATTATCTTTCTGGTTTGAAATACTGGAACAAAGTAAGCTTGATTACCATACAGTCTCAAACATTGGGGGTGATCTGTGTGACTGCTCCGAGGCCTGGCTCGAACATTGGGGTTGGGCACTGGACAGGATTGAACATTGTGGGGTTTTGTCCTGTTATATTCCAAAATCAATCATGGTTTGGCTCTGAGTACTTGCAATCCTAGAACCGTGTTTTCCCAATACAGAACATTTAACCAGGTGCTTAACTCAACTTCTTAGCTGGTGGGTTGGACTTTGGAGTTATTGTTACCTGCTGCTGCTCTTAGGTTTAGGTGCTGTTTATTTTACCTGCATTTTTGTTGTAGACTAGAATTACATAAGCAATGTGGCATGTTGAGAAATCAAACATGGATAGTAGTTCCTGTTTGGTGCTATTCCATTTTGGAATGGAGAAAAGACATGGATTCTTATCTGGCTGTTTTTTATGCTTCTGGGTAGCTGGGCTAACTTGCTACTGGATATAGACTTACGTTTTCTGATTCTTGGAAAGTTGACTTCTGGCTCTAGGAAAAGAGTCAACATTTTTACTAAAAAGAATCAAAATTCTCCAAAAATAATTTAAAAATGAGAAAAAAGAAAATAGGAAAAAGAGAGTCAGCATTTTAACCAAAAAGAATTAACATTCTCCAAAAAGCAATTTTAAAATGTCAAAAAAAAATCAAACGCGCCAGATAGGGGTCGAACCTATGACCTTCTGCTTAGGAAACAGACGCTCTATCCACTGAGCTACAGGCGCTTGGTTGTAAAGTAAGGTTATAATCCAACTTGACTAAGAAAAAATAGGGAAAAAATAGGTTTGATAAATTTGTAGGGGCTCAATTTTGTCTAGGATTGCAGAGAATAGAGAAAAATGATAAATCAGATATCAGCATTTCAAGTTCATCTCGAGTTCAAATTTTGCCTGAATAGTACATTACAATGATATTTATAACAATCAAATTCACCTTATCTATACTATAACATTAAAGTTGGTGCAGGAGCTCTGCCTCACCAACTTTAAACAACTTCCCTTTTATTTCCCCACTAAAGTATATTTTTTATGTTACTGTAAAAAGTTAATGACCAAACATTTCTTTTCTTGCCCCAGCCTATTTTCATTTCTTGGAAAATATTTTTTCGCAAAAAATAAAATTATAGTGAAAATTATAGTCTATTTTTTCGTGGCAGGGTTCTCCTTAAATTATGAAAATTTCAAAATGGTCACTGGAGGACCTTCTTATGTGTGGTAATTTTTGGGTTTCTTTGGAAAATTGTTTTTCTCACCCTAATGGCCAATCTTTTTAACTTGCACATAGGCTATCTTCATCCTTAGCATAATAAATTCTTCTTTTATAAAAACAAAATCATACTCTAATTTTCCTTGACAAGGTCTCCCTAAATTGAATATTTTTTATGGGAAAAACCAAAATGGTCACTACAAGAACCTTTTATGTATAGACGTTTTTTTTTTCGGAAAAAATAAAAAAAATTGTCACTTGAGAAGTTAAATTCTTTTTGAGTTTTGCCTACTTTATTTCTTTAAAAATATCTCTATTCAATCACATCCGTGAAAAAAGTTTAGTTAGTGATTTCTTTCTGAAAAAAAAAAAACGTAGTTTTGTCTACTTTTAATTAGTTGGAAAAAGTGAGAATAGATATGTCATTCTCCTTAGTTTCTTCTTTGCTGCACATCTATTGCGATATTGTTTTCTTCATAAAAGAGATTTACATTCAATGATATTTCTTAAACAAGTATCTAACATGAGTTATATGCAGATTCAATAAAATTTTAAAGCATTCATCAATCGAATCTGTATGATAGTTGGTGAAACGCCCCGACCCGTATTTACCGTACACAGTAAACACGTGCCGGAATTGTGACAACCCAACCAAACCAAGCCCAGCATACAGTGTATACAACAGTAACTCGGGCTCAACAGCCCAAAATAAAATCATCAATAATAACTCAACCGGCCCAATGGCCCAATAATAGTAAAAACAATGCACAACGGAAGACTTAATAACTCACAAAACACTGTATGCGACACTGATGCAAACTATGGATCCAAGCCCTGTCCAAGGGAAACGCCGCAGCCTGTCTGGAATGCACCAAACCTGTACCAAAAATAACTCATCCTACGGGATGAAAGCCCGCAGGTGAGGGGTGAGTCCGAAGTGCCTACCGGGTAAACCCATAAGCAAATATACATATACAAGTAACCGTAAATTCCCAAGTCACAACACAACAATTAACCAAGGTTCTCACGAACCTTAAATACACACTGGTGATTCTAGACACACTATTCCAATTTTATTATCAGGGCCCCTATCACATGTTAAATGATGGCCGTCGCCTGGTAGTCAAGCTAGCTAGCCCGTGGACCCCGCCCTGGTATCTCCACGTATAACTGGCACAGACAGGGAGCAAACCCCAAGCACACTCTCCCCCAGCGCCTAAAAATAATAATTGGTACAGACAGGGAGCAGACCCCAAGCACACTCTCCCCCAGCACCATAAAATAAGACTACCATCTGGCTGTTCCAACATTTAACTGTGACTTACTAGATGTCTAAGTGTTTCCATTTTATTATTTTCTTTTCCCTCGACTAGTTACTACATTTCTATCATCCAACCATTATCTTATTATCCCGAGCAGGCTTGCAGCCTCTCCGCTCGTCTGGATAATAATCAATACCAAACTGTCATCACATAATAGTACCCCCGGTACTCAACTCACACAATTCTACAGTCAACAACAGCAATAGTCTTACTTATATCCACAATTCCAACATCATCAATAATATCAACGGCAACAATATTTTCTACAACATCAACGACAACAACTATCAACTTAATTCATCACACAACAACCATACACAGCCACAAAGTTTCATACCAGCAAATATCACATATAGCGAACAAACAGCAACTTGATATCACGGGATGTATATAAATATTTACTTAACCTCACCTTATCCGATTACTCAACTCTGGAAACATCAATCGGTCCAAAGCCGGTTCCACAGGAACTGTTCGATATCAAACCTATACAACAAAACAACATGCTCACATAAATGCACATAATCGGTATACTATGATGTGGAAGCCCGTACCCCAATTAAATAAAAATAAAATAATTAAATGAAAAAGAGTTACCAAAATACTCTTGAAACCCGGGGTACAAAAACCGATGCTTCGGCATACAAACATTTCCCATGAAAATGTACTAACAACGAGATGTCATAAAAGTAAATGAGATCAACCGGCTTAACAAGTAGTAAGCCATCACGACATCTCGCCGACATAATATCACAAAATCAACTCCGGCTAACTGCCGATATAGAGATAAAATATTTATGACATCTCGAGTTATTTCACATGCAGCGGAAGATAAAAATAATAATAATACTCAAGATATAAAATAGCATGTACATGGCCCTATGGATCCCACCGAGAGATAATGCACAACTACCTGCTGAAGTGACTGCGTCTGATCTCCGAGTCGAAGGTATAAGTGAGTCTGCACGCTAACTAAAGTCTGAAAAAAACAACGGTGGCGATTATATGAGTCGCCTACTCAGTGAACATTAAAAGTCTAAGTATACATGAAAGTGAGATCATGCTCGTAGGGTGAGTAGCTCACGAGCATAAGTACAACATACAAGCAAATCAGAATCACATACCAACACATAAGCTTCTTATTGTATTATTGTTCTTATTATTTAGATTTAATGCGATATTTTAATTATTATAATTATTATTTTTATCATTATGGGCCCTCTACTGTGAGTCAAGTCTCGGTAGCGCATCTGATCAGATCAGGGTGTGAAACCCAAATGTCGAACCTCAGAAGGGGTAGATTCTGAGGCCAAAAACCACTGATAAATCTCGAGTGTTTAGTATTTTATCCTTAATTACGTTTTTACATTTCCGTTGAGATACATTATGTTTTTCAGGGAAGTGTGAACTGTATGTGTCCCTGTTTCATCCGGGCCTGCGGCCCATAATCATACATTATCACCCAAGCATATTACATGTTATATTTCATAGCAGTGTTTCATATAGAAATTAGGCATGTGAGAACAAACAGGTATACAATTTCTTTCATCGCATGTAGCAAACAAGGCAAGTAAACAAACAAACCACACCAACATGCATTCACAAAACATATATAAAAGACTTGTAATGTCACCTCAAAATGCAGATTATGACTTCTTCCCGATCCGAATCTACAGCTCTCGAGGTATCTTCTGTGCCTGAATACCGGTACATAACATAATCACTAAACCAATTTTTTAGAAGTACAAACGTGCATGTAAGCTAGAGTATGCTCTAATCGAGTAACTCCCGACCCTAACTTTCCGATTATAAGATTTCCGGGTCTAAGTCCAAAAGGATATTTTCTTCTTCCATAACCCCAACGATTGGGGATCTAAGGTTCATCGGTCTAAGTCCATTAGCGAATTCTCGGGCCTAAAGCCCACTAAATCCTTAACCACAAATTCTGGGCCGAGGGCCCACTTTCTTACGTCCATTTTTACCGATTATGAAATTGGGCTTCGAGCCCGTTCTTAATGTCCGTGAATTTAACTATCCGTGATTAGATCATAAGTCCGTAACTTTAAGTCCATTTAAAACCTTCTAGCTTCAAATTGAGATTATTGGGCTTGGGCTCGGTTTTTCCTAAAACCGTCCTAAAGCCATCCCGAGCCCAAGGTTAATCGGCCTAAATATTCTACGTGTCGGTAAGTTCTCCCGGCCACACACTCTAACTCTCCGCTCTCGGAAATCCACAATTCACCAAATATATCAATATAAATGTGTTTCGGTAAATAAATTCCAAAATTTAATTACATGGCATAACCGAGACAATCATAGGTAGTTACCGTCTAACACTCGTAAAAATGAGAAATATAGTCCGCTGGGCAGAACCCGAGCCTTCTCCGGAAAATTCCCAAGCCCTCGCCGGAACAGTGCGCGCTCGCCGGATTCCGGTCAAGTCCTCGCCGGAAAATACCACAGTAGTCTGTCCAAACCCAGAAACGAACACAAATCGACATTCAGCTCAATACAACCTATTAACGAACTCAAGAATAAAGATCCAGGTCGCTGGAGCAACTTACCGGGAGAATGGAATCTACACAAATCCGCCGGAAGTCGTTCACTGCCCGGAGAAGCACACACGCGCAGTTGAACTCCCCACCCCCAGAACGGTAACGCGCAACCACGCACCACCCTGGACACTAACTAACAGCACACAATCCACCCACATCCACCAACAACTGCCGAGACGCAGCCACCACCACAAACAGCACCTACCTCACCGCCACAAGAAACCCACGCCCACGCCCACTCAATCAAACATACTAGCCCAAACCAAGCCAAATCGGAAGAAGAGAGGGCGTGAGGCTTACCGGCGACAAACCAGAGGCGGCGTGCTGGCGGTCTCGAGCTCGTCCCCGAGTCGTGCTCGACCCCAACTTCCTCCCTCCCCTACTACTGGCGACACAGCCCCGGCGGCGGTGTGAGGTGGCGAACGAGGAGGGTGTGGCGAGATGGTGGTGTGAGCGCGACTGCTTGGGACCCGTTTAACCCCGATTCACA
>JAKUCV010007007.1:0-28416 GCA_028386065.3 Turnera subulata | reverse complement strand
CATCATTTGTTACAAAATTCTAATAGTCGTCGGAGTCGTCACTCTCATGATATCGCTAGTTTGGAAATAACAGTGGGAATGCTTTATATAATCGGATTTTTTAATAAATAGATGTGACAATGCAGTACAACACGTATATCTCTATTCTTAATTTTTGGGCTTCATAATGTTCATTTCTCAATATGGTCTGTCCTTCTTCCTTTATGTGTCATACGCATATATACTTTGCTTCATGTGCCTGTGAAACCATACCGTATAATTAAGGAAGTGTTTCTTGAAGCCTAGACCTTACACCATCCTGCTGTGGCTAGAGCACTGTCCATTACACTCCGTTTCCGATGATATATATGGTTTTGTAGGGTTGGAACCTCACGCCGCAAACTATATATATATCACTTAGTTAGCCTGATTTTAGCGCCCATCTAATTGCATATCCTGACATATCATCCATATTTTGATCAATTAAAAAATAGGAATATGTCGTAAAACGTATATATTGTTATTTTGGGCTTGATCATATTCCTTTACTGTTTTTCCGGTACGTATATTACTATTTTAAAGGTTATTCAAATACGAGTTAAAAATTTACTAATGTTCGTTTTTTTTTCATAATTTGTTACATAAAAGAAAAAAAAAAAGAAGAAGCTAAAACCATGTAGTAATCATCGCTAGTTTGAAAATAACAATGGGAATGCTTGTATTCACATGCACACGATTCTCGTTGAGTGTTATTAAATACAAAACCTTCCTCTGCCTCCCGATCATTCTTTTTTTTTTTTTACTAACGATTATCACTACCAATTTCCAGCCCATTTTCCATCCAACATTTTCCATCCAAAACCTCCAGATGGAAATTTCCATCCAATTACCATCCATATGCCATTCAAACAAAACACCATTACTTTTCCATGAGATTTCCATCCAAAAATAAGGGTCCACCTGACAATATTTTTCCCATTTGATTTCCATCCAACCTAAAGTGGATGGATGCAAGAATCCATCCAATTTCCATCTAATTTGGAATCGGGTGGGAAAATTTTGGCTCCAACCCATCTTTCTTTTGGGTTTTTTCTCGCGCGCAAGTGAAATGCAAAAGGCGCGCTACGTTCCCTCCACTAACTTTGTTTTCAATTTTTTCGACAGTGAATTTTGTTTTTGTGTAAACTTGATAAAGCTCTTTGATTGGAAAAAAGGGTTAGAGTAGTAAGCCCAAAACTAATCATGGGGCCTCAACCATCAGTTTAAGTTTTGTTGGTTGAGATGGTTAATCATGTGGCCTCAACCATCAGCTTAAGCTTTTGGTTGGGATGGTCACTTGACAAAAACAAAAAGAAAAATTTCGGAATGTGGTCTAGCTATGAAATATTTCCTTTTTAGAGCGAATGTTTTCAAAATGGCGTACACTAGAAACATTTGTTACCATTTTCTTATTGATTAATTAATAAATTGAAATCACTAAAAATTAAATAATTAATTATTGTCCATGATATAACTATACATATTACAAATGGGAAATGGTCACGAATGTATAAAATTAATCTTATTGAATATTTCTATGTAAATTTAATTTTTGCAACGTTGAACAAGGTTATTTGTCTTATACTCTAATTTTCCTATAATGTATTACATTAACTTCCTCATCAATTATATAACATTCCATCTTCCTTAACGAATAAAATTTTGATTTTAATCATTTTGAAACTTTATCTTCTTCATCATTAATTAAAAATAATATTTCAAAAGCTCAATTAAAATTTAAGAAATTTTTCTATGTAAATTTATTTTTAAAACACTCGACAAAGTTTTTTTTGTCTTATACTCTAATTTGCTTACAAAGTATTACATTACGCTTCTCATCAATCATATTCTCAAAAAAAAAAACCTTCTCATCAATCATTTAACATTTCATCTTCCTTAACTACTAAAATTTTGATTTGAGTGATTTTAAAATTTTATCTTCTTCATCGTTAATTAAAAACAATATATCGTACACTTTACATCAGTAAAAGGCTCATTTGAAATTTAATAAATATTTCCATGTAAATTTATTTTTACAACACTGGACAAGGTTATTTATATTATACTCTAATTTGGTTATAATGTATTACATTAACTTTCTCATCAATCATATAACATTCCATCTTTCTTAACTACTAAAATTTTGATTTTAATGATTTTAAAACTTTATTTTCTTCATCTTTAATTAAAAATAATATATCACACACTTTACCTCAATTTAAAGGCTCAGTTGAAATGAATGAATATTTCTATGTAAATTTATTTTTACAACACTGAACAAGGTTATTTATCTTATACACTAATTTCGTTATAACTTATTGCATTAACTTTATAATCAATCATATAACATTCCATCTTCCGTAACTACTAAATTTTGATTTTAATAATTTTTTTAAAAATTCCTTCTTTATTGTTAATTAAAAATAATATATCATACATTTTACATCAATTTAAACGCTCAGTTGAGATCGCACCATTTAACACCTTAAAACAATATATTGGGCATGAATTGTTTTTTGTATAAAAGATATTTCATTGATGGAATATGGAGTACAAAGGGAAAAGCCAAGAAAGAGTTGACTAGTACAAAGGGAATATATTGGGCATGCTTATAACTATAAGTATATAAATTTCACTATATTTTTACTTCATTTGCAGAGATTTTGTTGTTAACTACCCAATTACGAAAATTTATGCCATATTAGAATTAGATTATTAAATTACATTTTGTTTTTTATTTTATTTTTTAATCAATTAAATTATGTTACATTTTATTAATTATTTCTTGTTCTTTTTTTATATCAATAATTCAATAAGACCGCAATAATATAAAAATTTGTAACTTTGTCACTCTACAACTCCATCTAACATAAATTTTGAAATAATGCCTTAAGTAGTTTCTTTTAGTAGAGTATCAATTTGACCATCTAAGCTTGTAGTTCATTGACACTCTTTATGTCAAAAGCACAAAAGGGGTGAGATCTCGGGCTTGAGTCTCACTCTCCAATGTCAAAAAAAAAATTGACCACATTCAGTCTTAAGAAGATTTGTTATTTTAATCCTATTTCTAATATTTACTATTATTAATAAAATTCTAAATCTAAACAATCGAGCTCTACTAAATAACAAATTTCACATGTTTACTTCTTTTCTAATTATCCTTTAGCCTCTCCTCTAGGGATTCAAATTCATCTTTTTATCCATTAGTCATTTCACTTAGTACTCCTCCTTGAGGAAATTAATCATAATTTTTCCATCTTCATGATATAACTATAAATGTTTCTACCCACTTGGACCACTAGTTTTATTGTAAAGAATTGTATCTCATGTTTTCATAAGCATAAATTTTATGCTACCTAAATGAGACAAATTCAAAAAAACCCAACAACAAATTGAATAGGGAAAAAGTCATTTAATTTTTTGATAAGGGAGAAAGTTATTTTATGTTTGAATTTCCATGTGATTTATTTCTAAAACGGATTTAATGTGAGTTTTCAATGACTGAATTACTGTTTGGATAAAAAATTTTAAATAAATTTATGAGGGTAATTGCTACACGAGTTGTTCTGTCGTTTTGATTTAAACAGCGAGGTTTTGGTTTGGTTTGCCAATGAAACGACATTAGGAGCTGTATTTTTAGCTAGGGTGAGTTGAAGGATTATCATTTCTAGAAGTCTACTAGCTCACTTCCCGTGGATTTCACGGGCCTGTATATTAATTAATTTTTATTAAATTATTGAATATATTAACAATTATTTCTAGGCATTTGTTATCTTATATACTCAAATAAATTGGAAAAAATTATACATTTTTCTCCAAGAAAAATATCAAAAAATAGAAAAAAGGAACTAAAAGAATTAATTAATAATAAAAAAATAATAGAGAGTAATTTTTTAAAAAAATAGGAAAGAAAATAAAATAATTATTATTATGCAGTAAATAGAAAATATATTATATAAATCTGGAAAATAAAATATCAAAGCTAATACTATGTAAAAAAAACCGAAAAAGACAAAAAAAGGTAGGAAAGACAAAAAAAACTAAATAAAATAATTAATATTTAAAACATACCTTTGCATGGATTAATATCATATCCAGATTAATAAGGAGATTTTGTAAAAAAATCCAAAGCATTAATATTCATTTTCCAACAAAAAAAAATTAAAATATATTTAAGAAATTAACATACATAATTGTATTTGATAGTAAGTATAGAAAAAAACATAATGCTTAATTTAGAGAAACAAAATAACTGTTAATACTATAATAATTTTCGTACCTACTGCAAGTACAAAAAAAATAGAAATGGAATAAGGGAGGATGAATGGTATAGAAATAGTATCACACACAGATACAGTGACAAAAATCAAACAAAACAAAAAGAGGAATAAGAGAGGATGAATGATATAAAAACTGGGGAGCGATAAGAGAGGATGAATGATATAGAAAATATATCACAGATATAGTGACACAAAGTAAGCTGCATTACAGTGTCTACACCAGTATTTATATTAGTTTTGTGAGAATAAATAAAAATCAAATAAAGAAAAAAATGATAACAAAAATCTTATCAGAAAATAGCAGTTTAATTCTTATCAGTTTAATAGAAAGAAGAAAAAAGCCTATAATTCTGTTATGTTCAAAAAAAAGAAAAAAAAGAAGTATATGTTGTATATTATAAAATAAAAAAATTTATTATGTTTGTTAGCCTATTTTTATTTTCTGGTTTGACTTTGTTCTTTTACTTGTAAACTTCTATTACGGTCCACCTTAAAAAAAATCTTATCAGTTTTAGTAATAATAATTTAATAGCTTATCTGATAAGACTATAATTCTTTTCATGATTGTTTTTTTTAAAAGGATAATATGAAGCTTTTCCAATCAAATAAATAACTTTATTAGTTTTTATGATAAGCATATAGTTATTATTAGTATTGTGTTTTGGTTTATCACCAGAGTATAATTATTATCAAGATTATTTTTTTGAAAGGATAATATAAATAAAAATCAAACTCTGCGTGTGAATTTTTTTGAACAATTTAGCTGTGACTGAAATTCTTTTTAAAAGAGTATAATTAAAATCAGGTTACTCTGGATAATTATCCGACAAAAGAGCATTTTCGGGGACTAGCCCGCTTCCCATTACTCAAGAGGGCAAGAGTCTTTAGTATCCCGAGAGATGTGGAATTGAATTACTTTTCGTCACTATGGCCAACAAAACTACACGTCCACATGGCAATAAAAGAAGACCCTAGAGCCTCCACATGGCAATAAAGCAAGACTGTAAAAATCCTATATGTCAAAACCTAGTGAGGGATACAGCTTTAAATATATATAATAGATTCCCTTTCACAAAATAGGGTTAACGCTCCTGGCCTCCCATAAAACCTACTATACCCCCACTCTTTCATTCATTTTCTTTCCTTCTTCTCTCTTTCCGCTGTCTCCTTCTCTCTGCCAGCCTCTTCACTTCTTCTTCTTCTTCTTCTTTTCTTCTTCTACATCTACTTCGTTCCCTTCACCACACACACAGACATAAAACAAGCCGCCACTGCTCTTGGATTTCTCTCCTTCCTCCCTTCTTCCTTCTCCTGCTTTCTTTCCTCCAATCGAGTCCATAGAGCTGGAAATCATCTCTGTTTCGCGAAAGGAAACAACCGAGGCTCGGGTTTGGGTCCAAGCCATGCTGGGTTGTCCTGCCTTAGTAGCGATTTGACTTCTGGGCGAGGTGTCGAGGTTGTCTCAAGCGCGACCCAGGAGTTATTGACGGCAGCGACGAAGCTGGGGGTAACAATCTCGGTCGATTTTAGTTGGACTTAACACTTTCCCTCTCAGATCCGTGTTTGCTGTGTTGAATTCTGGTTGTTGTGTGTTCAATTGTGGGTTTTGTGGTAGATTTGGAAGGCTTGGTGGAATCAGAGCTCAGATCCCGGCGAGGCAGTGAGCTCTTGGTTATTCGGGATAGAGGGGTCAAATTGTGTTTTGCTAGTAGCCTTCGTTAAATTGTACTTATCCATTGTATTCTCTTTGTTTATATTCCATCTTGATGTTATAAATGAAAGAAATTAAAGGAAGAAGATGATGGGCAGAGATGAAGGAATGGAGGTGGAGGAGCATCGGTTTACTACACCAGTTTTTATTCATCACTTTCTTCTCATGAGTTACATAATTTATATAGAAGTAATAAGAGGTAGATGGTAGGTGTTACAGAAAATGACATCCACAAAACGTGTTTTATAACACTCCCCCTTGGATGTCATTGTGTATTGGGTAGAATACGCTTGGAGAGTACTGCCTCATTAAAAACCTTACCAAGAAAAACCCAGTGGGATAAAAACTTAGTGAAGGAAAAAAGAGTGTAGTGTGTATTCTACTCCCCCTCATTTTGGCCTCTCTATATTTCTTGATGTCGTTGCATGCCAATCGTTCTTGTCAACTTTCGGTGACATTTGGTGACAGATGCCATGTCAGTTCACTTTTGATACAGCACTACTTTAATTGGGCAGCGTAGGCAGCATTATCTTCATAACTTGTTGTTGGAGCACCTTCCTTGCCATCTTGCTTTTGTAGTCCCGATGATATAGCAATATCATGTGTAAAGTCGTAGCAGATATCCGTCTGTGCTTTTGTGGATCAAATAGAGGACCTGCATCTGCAAAGACCAACTATATTCTCTTCGGGTTTGCAAGGTTAACATAATACCACATCTGTTATACCCCGAAGATAAGAGCAAAGTTATATCTCACCAATAGGCTTAAGTCAAAAGCTTCAGGCTTCATGTTACTAGCAATATAGATTGCACTTTGATAGGGTACTGTTGGACCAATCTAATTACTTTAATGAGAATTTTCATCTCAAATCCTTTCTTGAAACATAGCTTTTGGAGACTTCTTCAGGAGTTCCAATTTAAACACAAAAATTCATATAGTTATGAATTATCAACATCAGTAATAATAAATTCATGCATACTCAAAATGGTTTAAATCATGTAAAGATCAATTCAGCTTAATATATTCGTATGTTCCCGGGAATTAGTTTCTTCAAGCAACTTGAACCCTTCAGGGATTCTCATGCATATGTCATGACTTATGGATCCTTAAAAATAGGCTGTAATAGCATCCACTAGATGCGTTTCTAATTCTATTCATATATAATGCCAGACTTATCAAAAAATATTGCATCCACCACAGAGGAGTTTATCTCCTCATAATTAAATACCAGGTTATTTGGGTACAACCTTGTGGTACAAAAACCGTGCTTTATTGCACAAATACCCATTTATGATCGACAGGTTTTACACCACTATTGTACGGACTACAGGTCCGAAAAATTTCTCACTTCACATGCGAGTCTAACACAGCCTTAATTATATTTCTTTATTTTTTGGCCAATCATTCTGTGCCTACATTCATCAATAGATATAGGTTCATAATCCTCATTTTATTTGGCACTATATTATAAATAAAAACAAGTATTCCATCGACGGTTATTTCACGTCGGTTCCATCACATTCCTGACACTATAATTGAGATTTCATCATACTCATTTATTTCAGGTACCTGAGTTACTTTTGGAACTTCATCAATTGTGTCAGAAAATCCTCTTCTGGAGGATATTTAATATGAACCTCTACTGGAGGCCATTTTTTTCTAACTGGGGCCATCTTATCTCTTTTGCTCCATTCTCTCTATCGAGAATTTTGTTTTCTTTTGGAACCGAGTATATTCTACGCTTCTTCCATACTTTAGATTCATTTTCATACTATACTTGTTCTTCTGGAACATTAATTTGAAACAGGAGCATTAGTAGCTGGTATACAATATTTGGTCACTTTATGTGTCTGGCAATTGCATATCAATTTCCTACAAATGAATCATCTTTTGAACTTCAGGTTCACACAAATTTGTTTGAGGATCAACAATCATATATTGATAATGCATTTCAACAATATCTTGATCCAGCTGCTTATTTCCTCCCCCTTATGTTGGATAAACTTTTGCATTAAATTAATAACCAACTTACCCAACATACTCAATATATATTTCCAATTTTTTTTGAGGACCCACATTACTATGTTGTGGTGGAGCATTAGGTACATATACTGTACAATCAACGGTCCAAAGATGGGTTTGTGACCATGAACAAATAAAATGGGGAGATTTTATGATAACTTGTTGGTTTGATGAACACAAGTGATGCTGCAAGTAAAATATCATTTTCTCAAACAGTAATATTTCATTAACAATGGTCTTGCAATCAAGTGGAGATATTCACCCAGATCTGTTTGGTTTATTGCCAATGATATACATTATTCATTGAAGAAATATACCAGTATTATCTAGACATATAGTCTTATAACATAATTAGGGATGTGTACCCGCAAGTGGCTTAATCATTAAAATAAGTGCGCACAATGTCAACTTGCGTCTAACAAGCACACAATAGACCATTGAGTCGACGCATCATAAAAATTACCTAGATGGTCAACACGGCGGATTCATCAGTCCGCGTACATGTCCCTGAATTATTCCCAAATTCACTGGTGAATCTAGGCCAACCTCATCTTAGGAAGGCTGAACAATTAATTTTCGCAGCAAACAAACTCATGGAAATTCATTAATTGTAAAAACTTCCGGTTTTTCAATGAATAACCAAATAAATTTCGTGCATCATTATTGATCCGGGATGGCCCATCCGGTCATGCCAAACGATAAATCCATGAACCAACTTCAAGTTGGTGCCAGCTTCAGGCTACGCAAGCTGTGTATTTAAAAACTTAAAATTACTAGCTCTAGGCTAGTGCATTCCAGCTTCTGGCTGGATATGTTAAGTTTCAATTACTCAGCTGCTAGCTTAAGGCTTGTTATATAAGTGCCAATTTTAGGCTTATTTCTACCACTCATGTCGAAAAAGATCAGAATTATTGAGCAATAATTAATGTAGTGGCAAACATTTCCAAAAGCAAATCCTCGAGGATTGGAAAGCTTTGGAATTTTCTGAAAAATAATGCAAATTACCGAAAAATCTTCTGGATCTTTTCGGGGATAGGAAGAGGGTCCATATATGAAAATGACACCTAGTTGTCTAAGCTCAGTCTATAAGAAGGGGGGAGAAATGTGATGGAAACATACAGAGAATCATCAATAAGATAAAACATGGCTTCCTCCGTTACCGTTTTCTTTGTTGAGGGTGCCTCTTTAGGAAGGAGGAATAGACTGGCCTATAGCATGGTGAACGAGCAGCATGAGGAATTACCGAGTGAACTCGCAAGAATCCCTCGTTTAGTTTTTGTTGATGAACTTTATTCATCTAGGTTCTTCGTAACTCCATGCGCCTGTAGGGGCAGGTGAAGGTGGTCTTCCCCTGATCATTTGGATGGATGTGGATTTGAAAGAAACCTGAGTACCCATGCAAATAACAGAAGTGGGTGTGCTTGGCCAATCGTTCCAGCATTTGATCGATGAAAGGGAGGGGGAAGTGGTCTTTACGGGTGGCGCTGTTGAGCTTACGGTAGTCAATACACATGGGCTAGCCCGTCACTGTCTGGGTAGGAATCAATACATTATTTTCATTTCGTACACTTTCACCNGGCACGAAGTGCACAGGACTTACCCAAGTGCTGTCCGAGATTGGGAATATGATGCCAGCGTCAAGAAGTTTTAGGACTTCCTTCTTGACCACCTACTTCATGTTCTCGTTCAGCCTCCTATGGTGCTCCACTGAGGGTTTGCAACCCTTCTCCAGTGGAATATGGTGCGTACAGAGGGAGGGTTTTATCCCCTTAATGTCGTCAATGGTATATCCAATAGCAGCGCGATGCTGCTTGAGCACCGCTAACAAAGCACGTGTCTCCTCTGCAGAAAGGTCAGCACTAACAATAACAGGGTATGTAAAATTTGAACCAAGAAAATCATACCTGAGGTGAGGTGGAAGATGTTTCATTTCCACCTTTGGTGCAGTGGACTAAGGAACAGTGTCTGTTGTATCCTTGACAGTGTCGCGCTGGAGCACTTCGAACACCTGCTGCGAGGGATGTATAATCGAGGAGGTGGACAATAGGTGAGCTACATCTTCCACAGCAGGGTCTTCATTCTCTGGAGTCGCACTATTGGCCAGACAAGCCAATAATGCATCGGCAGTGTTAACAGTCAGTGCTGCTTCAGCCACTTTCTCATCCAAATCATCATCCAAGATCCGAACCATATAGCATGAATTGTTGGGGACTTTAGAATTCATAGCCTTTTGCACATTAAACTCCACTGTTTCTTCCCCAACTCTAAGGGTCACACTTCCACCTCTTGCATCAAGCAGCGCACCCGCTGTGGCTAGGAAAGGTCTTCCTAGGATGTTTGGAGTTTGGTTATCAAGCCTCATGTCCATGATGACAAAGTCACTGGAAATGTAGAACTTTCCCACTTTCACAAGAGCATCTTCCAGGACGCTGACAGGGTACTTAATGGATCGGTCAGCAAGTTGCAACACCGTACCTGTAGGCTTGATTTCTCCAAAGTTCAACTGTTGTGCTGCTATCAAAGGCATCAAACTCACACTAGCCCCTAAGTCACAGAGAGCTCTGTTAAAATTCTGAGTACCAGTCTCACAAGGTATAGAGATACTTCCTGGATCACTAAGCTTGGGTGTGTGAATCTGGTGTTGCAACACGACGCTACAGTTCGTTGGCAGTGCCACTGTTTGCTTCTCCACAGTACGCTTTTTGGTTAGGATGTCCTTCAGGAATTTGGCATATGTTGGCATCTGATCCAGTACGGTGGTAAAGGGGATTTCCAACCGAAAGCCGATGAGCATATCCACAAACTTCCTATACAGATCGTCGAGTTTGGATTTCCTGTAGACTTGTGGATAAGGCAGCTAGGGCTGTTAGGGTACTGGCAGTGGTTTCTTTTTAGGTGCGGCATCAGGCAGCGTCACTGGTTCGGACGCTGTCTCTTGTTGCTCCTCAGATTTGGGTACTTCCACCTTTGTTGTCTTGGAACTAGGATTAGGAAGCTCCTGTCCCCTTGCCGCTACAACTGAAAGTCGAATCCTGGAAGCATCGGTTCCTATCGCTGGCCGGCAGAGAAGTGATGGTCAAAGCTGTCCTCAATGCACTCCCTACCTACGAGATGACTATATTTAAATTCCCCAAGACCTTCTGTGAAAACCTTCAGAGTATAATTGCAAATTTCTACTGGGCACAGGAGTTGGAGGGCAAGAAAATACATTGGCTTCGGTAGGAGATTTTATCGAAATCAAAAGATGATGGTGGGCTTGGGTATAAGGAGCCTGACCTGTTTAATTCAGCCCTCTTGGCGAAATAGTGTTGGCGATTGTTACATAACCCATCATCCCTTTGGGCCAGAATTTTGAAGGGGAAGTATTTTCCACGCGATGATTTCCCTTATGCAAAGCAGGGATGCAGGGCCTCATGGGGCTTGACGAGTTTGTTGCATGGGAGGAGCATCATGGAATTGGGCTTGCGATGGAATGTGGGTAACGGCAGGAATGTGATGATGTGGGGTGACAGGTGGTTACCAGTGGAGCCTTTCACCATTCTCTCACCCCGTCCTAACATCTACCCGGTTAGATCTGTTGCCAAGTTTATTACCGACATGGGTAGATGGAATTTACCGGAGCTACGGGGTCTGTTGACGGAGGAAGAAGTGCAATTGATTGCGAAGATCCCTATTGCCCTTGATGTCGAAGACTCCAGGGTATGGCACTACTGCAGAGATGGTGCTTACACTGCGAACTCTGGCTACAAACTTCTGAGATCGAAAACTGTAGGGGTCAATTCTACAGGATCGTCCTCCTCTGTTTCTTACCCTACTGCCTTTTGGAGAAGTTTCTGGGGTTTGAAAGTTCATCCAAGATTGCAGAATTTCGCATGGAGATTGGCCCATAACGCCATCCCAACGGCTGTCAACCTTCATCACAGAGGCATAAGGCTTAGCCCGATTTGTGCTATATGCTCTCTTGAAGAGGAGACCACCGAACACCTACTGTTCTTCTGTGAACATGCTACGGCAACCTGGTTCGCCTCCCCCCTAGGCCTTCGTATTGATAGATATGGATTTTGAAACTTTTCCTGCTAGTGGTGGCAATGGCTCACAACTTTGAGTACCCCCAATAAGGAAGAAATAGTGGCGCAGATCATATCTACCTGTTGAGCTATCAGGATGGCGAGGAACGATTTGATTTTCAAGCAACGTCCACCAGACCCTCTACACACGGTGAACTACGCAGCAACTTTGGCCAGGGATAGACATCTATTAATCCCTCCCTATTCCCAGTTACTTAATGTCCAGCCACCTCCTACGGTGATGGATCAAAACCGGGTATGGGAAAAACCACCGGCAGGGATAATCAAATGGAATGTGGACGCGTCCTTTTGTTCACAGTCTGGCAAGGCTGGTCTGGCAGTGGTTGGCAGAGACTCTAGAGGTATTGTGGTTGATGGGATATATTCCAAGTTCCTATGCTTTTCACCTTTGATGGCCGAGGCCATGGCAGTAAAGGAAGCCGTCCTCCTTGCGAAGACAAGGGGCTGCTCTGCAGTCCATATTGAGACGGATTCTAGTGTTGTTGTTGATTCACTTAAAAGTAGTCTGAAAACTCCTTGGGAAATCCGATCGATCATCAATTCCATCAAGATCATGCAACCAACTTTTATGTACCTTTCTTTGAATAAAATTCCCAGACAAGCTAATCTTGTGGCTGACTGGGTAGCTCTGGCTGCTAGAATGGGACAATGTCCATTGCACTGGATCCATGATCCCCCAGATGATCTATGTATCTTGCTTGCTAATGATGTAACCATTGCCGTTAATTAATGAAATCTATTGTGTTCTGTGATAAAAAAAAAAAAAAAAAAAGAGGGAAGCCTAATCCTACTACTGTGGATGACTAAAATTGCAATCGATCCCATTAACAAATGATATATACCAATGGTCCGTTTTGGCGGATCATGGAATTTTGAAGGAGTAAAGATGGCATTGGCTGGAGAAGGAGGAGAATAAAGTGAAGAATATATCGGTAGGGGGAAAATTCCTTAACATCAACAGTGTCCTCTGGCTCAGTAGTATGACGCATTTTCTTTTGTTTTTTTGTTTTCATGATTATTGGTGGAATATATAATAGGTTGCTCGGTAGACCACGCGTTTGCGTTGAAAAAAAGCTAGGTGGACCACGCACACGAGTCAATAATATATTAGGGAAAGGAAACAGCAGTGGCAAGCATGCATGATACTGTAGATAGCTAGTGACAGAGACAAGTACAACAAGTAGAGACATAGATATGATTTCAGAAAAAAATACATACCAAGAGCAAGAGACAAGTACAACAAGTACAACAAGTAGAGACTGGTAGTAGAGGTACAGAGGCGAAGCAAACCGAGGGAGAGGCTGGTAGCTATAGCTCATGGGGTGGTGGCTATTATTTAGACCGACGACACATTTACTTATTTATTTAGGCCAGATAGACAGACAGACACAGAGGACATGCATGATATGATATGAAGCTAGCTAGCCTCCCCCAAATCCCATGGTATATGATATGGTAATTAAGTAACTACTTGGAACTAGTCCAAGTAACAATGACTTGGACACGGCCGACGGGACCAGCAATGTATTGTGTGTCACTTCCACTGTCTTTGGGTGGGTAGGTTGCAGATCCATCAGCAAAGGTGTTGATGGTGGAATTGGAGGCGGAATCGTACAGCTCAACGCTGATGATGAGGCTGGTGTTGGTTGGGACTTGGAGTTCGGTTACGTCGAGAGGAATGCTTGTGCGGGATTGTCGGGTGCGTCAACAACTATGACCTGAAGAGTGGCCTTCACCGTACTGAGTGACATTTTTTCCACTCAAATTTTGATCAGAGGATTCTCTTCTCTTCTTTTTGACTAAAATTTGATGGATTTTGGTCCTCTTATTACTCCAAATGTGTGGATTTTGGTACTTCCGGTCGCCAGCCAATCATTGAGGACACGTGTCAGTATATTATTCGCTCACGTCGAAAAGTGAGCCCACCGATATGATCTCTTCTTACCAAATTCACATTGAAATCATACTATTTGTTAATAGGTGTCCTCGACGTGGATGAATAACACGTGTCCTCGATGGTCGGCCGGTGGCCAGATGTACCAAAATTCATACATTTAGGGTAGTACAAGGATCAAAATCCACCAAATTTTAGTATAGTGCTTACATTTCAAATTGGAGGCTAGTATAGGGACCAAAAATTCACTTATTCTATTTATTTTTATAATAATTGTTTTGACAAAATCCAGTGTAGTCACGGTGAGTACTGGATCGGTCATTGCGTGCCTGGCTTTGTATTGGGTAGGCGAGCCTTTGGTCGGTTTGGCTGCTTCGATATGACGTAGTGCTCCAATTCCCAGGCAGTATCCTTAGAGGCTCTGTTTGACTTTGCCATAGCCAGAGGGTTTTGGTGGTTCAAGAGTGCTCATCCAGGTTTCCTTACAATTGCAGGCCTATCTCTAGCGTCTGCAATTCTTTTTTCACTCATGGCATGGGGTGGAACTGGTGTCTCTCTCCTTCACCCACTAGTGCTATGATTATGTGTAGTCTCATATTGGCCGTTGGTTTTATCCCCGCGTCATTTCTTGTCTCTCTTTTAACCATGTTTATTCATAACGCACACCACTAGTAGCGGGAAAAAAAATATGTCCAAACAAATGTCACGAGTACACATAACTAAGTTTGTTTAGAACGGAGTGCGATTCATGTTTGCATAGAATACATTTAGAAATCAAGACGAACCTGTAATATATAATTCACAGTTTAATTTGACCAGCTACATTGTTATCGACAATACTCATTTATGTGATATCACTGATATGTACGTGGCTAGTACAGCTTGATTCACGTCGGGTCGATATATATGTCATGTACTAAATAATCATATCTATTATTTATTAAAAAATTCAGTTATATAATGCATTCCCATTGTTATTTCAACCAAGCGAGATGAGAGTAACCGACTCCGATGATTATTACAATTTTGTGCCTTTTTTTTATAACAAATGATGGAACCTTAATAGTTTAGCATTAATAGTTTAGAAAACGCATACATTCACTGATATTTATTCAATATGTATCAGTGTAGTCTTACATATTTATTTATCACATATATCATTACGAATCGCACCGGACATAAAATAAAAATGTCTTACTTATTTATCAATAATTATCATATTAAGACACACTGATCATTTAGTGAAGTAATTTTGTTCTTCTAATGTGGCTCGAATTTGCATATTTTTTACACTTAATTTTAATAAGTTTTACCACATATTCTTGGTCAATTGCACATATTTTTGTCACATTATTATGTATTTTTATGCATTATATTATTTAATTTCAATATTATTATGTATTTTTATAGGAATAAATATTTTTTTACAGTATCATACGAGAGCTTTTTCCTGGTTTAAAACTCTACATCCTCTTTTTGGAATTTGTAAGGAAAATGGTGGAATCACTTCCCGTAGAGATGTCGTATGGAAACTGTAAGTGAAGCTTACTTACTGAGTTCTTACTAAAGTTCGGTAAAACCGGCTAAAGTCCTCCCTTTGACCTGGATACCAGATAAAGGCATGACGTCACAGCAAAACCAAAATGGGAAGAAAGATTTTTTTTGTCCAAAACCTTTATAAAGTGTCAATTAAGTCCTAAACAGTATATTAAATGAACGAATTCAGTCCTAAGGTGAATTTTGGTTCAAATTAAACTACATATATTTTGGCCAAATCATACGCATATCAAATTAGTGTTCTAATAATTCTATATTTTTGTTTTTTTTTGCTCATTTTCATTTTTTAAAATTAATTTTTAGAATTTATAATTCTTGAAAGTCTACAAACATGACGAATCAGTGTCCTAATAATTTTTTTTCCAATTTTTTCTTAATTTGTTTTCTAATTTTAGAAGTTTTAGAATGTTTTTAGAACTGCTCACAGGCTTTTTGTGTTTGCTAAGTTAGTAATTTTATTATATCAACACATCATAATGTACAAAGAAACGGTGCTGCACAGAGCAACCTGTTGTGAACATAAAGCACAATGACATGAAGAAACTGAAGTGCACAGCTAAACATCAGCGAGTGAATGGTATAATAACCCCTTTACTGCCAGGCCAACCTTTGAAAGCTTCAGGTGAGGAAAGCAAAGCGCCGACGCTATACGGGAACTGGGGGTGAATTATCTTGAACCACCAAAAGGCCCTGGTCACTGTTAGATGAAATAACACATCACCCACCATACCCAAGTATGCGATGTGAGTCAGATCCGGATTAGCCTGGGAAAGCTCCCGACCAAAAGGGGGTAAAGAAGAGAGTTGTATTTTCATATGAGCGTCCCACGCATGCATTTCTATGTAACTCGCATACACTGTACCTGTAACTCGCGTACATTGTACCTGTACTGATTCTATCATAATCGAGAGTATAAAAAAAAAAAAATGGTCGGGAGGAAGAGGAAGGTTTTGTATTTAATTATACTCAAACGAGAGTATCGTGTGCATGTGAAAACAAGCATTCCCATTGTTGTTTTTCAAACTAGCGATGAGAGATATATTCCGAAGATTAATTTTTTTGATGCTAAATTCCGAAGATTAATTACTGCATTTTTTTGTCTTTTCTATAACAAATTATGAAAAAAAAGCGCATTAATAGTTCAGAAAGTGGTTAACTCGTATTTGAATAACCTTTAAAATAATAATATACGTATCGGAAAAAAAGTAAAGGAATATGATCATGCCCAAAATAAGAATATATATGTTTTAGTAAATATTCCTATTTTTTAATTGATCATATATGGATGATATCTGAGGATATGCAATTGGAAGGGGGTTAAGGAACCAAGCTAAGGGCTAAGGGATAGTTTGCGGCGTGAGGTTCCAAGCCTATAAAACCTTATCATCGGAACCGGAGTGTAATGGACAGTGCTCTAGCCATACTGCCACAGCAGGATGGTGTAAGATCTAGGCTTCAAGACACACTTCTTTACGGTATGGTTTCACAGGCACATGAAGCAAAGTATGCGACTGACACATTAAGGAAGAAGGACAGATCAATATTGAGAAATGAACATTATATATGAAGCCCAACAAAAGAATAGAGATATATTTATGTGTTGTACTACAATGTCACATCTACTATTCACTACAAAATTCGGTTGTATGAAGCATTCCCGTTGTTATTTTCAAACTTGCGAGATGAGAGTGACGACTCCGACGACTATTACAATTTTGTGGCTTTTTTTTAATAACAAATGGTGGAAAACAAACGCACATTAATACAGTTTAAGAAAAGCATGTATACGTATAGGCTGACAAAACACCGTGTTGAGTATGAATAAAATACAAGGGAATAGATATGGTAGTTTTGAATTTTGTTGCGTACGTGGAATCAATCGTATGGTTTTGCATGGGCTATATAAAGGAGGGTGTGCGCGAGGGTTGGCTATCAGATCATCAGACAGAGTGCAAAAACAGCACTACATTTTATTTATAATAGCTTGTTCACCAAGTAATCCTATAAAATCTAATTAAATAATAAATTTAATTATCCAACACAAACCCATTGTGCACAATCTAACCCCGAATTAAAATTTTTGTGCACATAAGTTAATTACTAGGTCTTGTCAAATCGGGTTAGTTAATTCTCATATATATTCGGTCCCAGTTAGATTATTTTTTCTGCGCAGACTACTTGACCCTAATTTAACCATATTGATTAAGTCTTGAAAACTATGAATGAATCATAGTCCAAATTGGTTTGATCCCCAGTCCAGTATTACTTTGAATTTTATTACATGTCTTATTAGATGTATTTTTTTAATTTAACTTAGTGTAGAAGTCATTGAAATCATCCAAAAGCAAATGTGAAATGGAATTTATTTCAAAATAAATATATAATAAGTTAATATCTGGGTCTGGAACTACCAGCTAGAAAAGACATGTAGGGAAATCCGAAGAGAACACGTAAATGTTTGGCCAGCATGATCTACCTACCAAGCCCAGAAACATGATACGTGTGAATTTTTTTCCGTAAAATAAAACTGATGTCATGTGGATAATTAATACCCATACAAGACAAGTCAATGGATTTGCACCGCCCGTATCGTATTAAATTCACACCGCGGCTATCACTTTTAGCAGAAGAGTTAGCCACAATCAAATTATATTTCGTTGTGAAGGAGTTTAAATTACGAACACATTATACAGTAAAGGAATTGAGAAGAATATCTCGAAAAACAATTGAAAAAATTTAAATTAGGAACAGATTATAACGAATTAGGAATTGAAAAATTTTTATATGGATAAAAAACATCCATGCAATAGTCCGAGCCGTCAGGTCACTCAATTGAATTATATCTTTAGACTACAAGAAGTTGAAGAAATTTTTTGTCCAACAGTACCAAATCTCAACGAGATTAGAACTTTAATTTATCTTGCTCATGATACAAGACTATATCTCTTTTGCTATCAATTTGTCAGATACATTCCGCCCCAACTTGCATACATTTAATGAGACAGAACATATTACTACAAGAAATGTGGTTTTAAGGAACATGGTGATATGGCGAAGTCCTCAAGTGGGACTGAACCTGCCACTTGGCACATCATTGATCAAGATAGAATAGGAAACAGCAGTGATGTAATAGGGTGATCCATTTCTCACAAAAATCTAACCTCATCATCATTCTCTCCAAAAAAAAACGGACTCCACTATTTCACTCTATCATATACCTGGCTCATATCCATTTTAAGATCAATAATTCCCTTCCTACCTTTCCGTTTCTTTCTCATATTATAAAATATTTCAAAAGCTTTTTGATGGAAGTGAGTGATTTTATTCATCTGTATGTAATGAAATACAAATAATGAAGCAAAGCTTTAACGCCATAGTTTAGACCTGGCTAACCTATCGCGGATATTACCGCGTAAATTGTATTACAAAACTCTTGCTATGAGCCCAGCTTTTAAATGGCTCTGGAGATGCCAGAATGGCTCCAGTGCTGTAAGGAAAACGAGGGTGGTGCGCCCGAAACCACAGGAAGGCGCAGGTGCGTACAAGAACAAAAGCATATAATATAATATTTCAAAAGCTAGAAGAGAGTTGTCCGTGATCGGACGTCCAGGAACAAATTCAAACTGATTATATCCACCAACAAAATGGGTTTGGAGACGATTATACAGGGTTGTCGGCTTGATACGATTACACAGGACTTTTGTTATAGAAGATATTACAAAGACTAATAGTACGAAATTTACCACGAGACTTAGGACTTATAGTACTTTAGGAATAAGTATAATAAAATTAGAATTAAAATTAAAAAAACATAGAAGAGATAGATAATAATATCAGAAATATTAGAACTTAGGATTTGTCAAAATTATTAGTAAAAGAGTGCGGGCGTTTGGTCCTGGAGCTTTGGTGGAATGCATCTGCTTCAATGCACATTCAATCTCTTCCTTAGTAAAAGTTTTGGTGAGTTGGGAATTCATGGATTCTGAGACGCACACACTGCAACACACAGTCGACCCTAGTGCTTCCCGCCGACTTGTACGATCTTGGGAAAAATCAACAAGAATGCCTTCCACATCCGAACGTCTAGAGTGCCACACCCCAGCATCGGTAAGCCTTTTTATGCGATGAGAGCACCATTCCGATGATTACTACAAGTTTTTGGTTTTCTTATAACAAATTATGGAGAAAACGCACAATAATAGTTTAAAAAGTCTTAACTCATATATATTTGGATAACCATTAAAATAGTAATATACGTGCCAAAAAAAGTAAAAGATTATGATCAAGGCAAAACAAATATATATGTTGTACTACATATTCCTATCTATTATTTGTCTTTTTCCTATTGATTATATATGGATGATATGTCAGTTGGTTGGGCCAAAGAACAGGCTAAGGGATAAATTGGGATATTCAAATGTGACACATGAGGTTCCAAACCTATTAAACCCTATGATCACGAACGGAGTGTAATGGACAGTGCTCTAGTCATACTGCCATACAAGGAGGAGGATGGTGTATGGTCTAGGCTTCAAGACACACTTCCTTACGGTATGCTTTCACAGGCACATGAAGCAAAAGTATGCGTATGACACATAAAGTAAGAAGGACCGATCATATTGAGAAATGAACATTATGAAGCCCAAAAAGAATAGAGATATATGTGTTGTACTACATTGTCACATCTACTATTTATTAAAAAATACGGTTATATAAAGCATTCCCACTGTTATTTCCAAACTAGCAAGATGAGAGTGACGACTCCGATGACTATTGCTTTTTTTTTTTGTCGGCAATGACTATTACAATTTTGTGATTTTTTTTTAATAACAAATGATGTGAAAAAAACGCAGATTAATACATGGTTTAAGAAAAATATAAGTTGACAGAACACCGTGTTGAGTATAAATAAAATACAAGGGAATAGATGTGGTAGTTGTGAATTTGGGTTGGGGGCAGACACGTGGAATCAATCGTATGGTTTTGCATGGGCTATATAAAGCAGGGTGCGCGAGGTTTGCTATCATATCGTCAAACAGAGTGCAAATTAAGATCCAAAAACAGTAGTGAGAAGAAGAGTAGAGAATCCTCTGATCAAAATTTGAGTGGAAAAAATGTCACTAAGTACGGTGAAGGCCACTGTTCAGGTCATAGTTGTGGACGCACCCGACAATCCCGCACAAGTTTATGGATGGGTGAAAGCTGACTATGGAGGGCAGAAGAAAGGGGTGTTCCAGAGGAGCAATGACATCGGAGTGCCAGTGAAGATAAAGGATCCCATTCCTCTCGACGTAACCGAACTCCAAGTCCCAACCAACACCAGCCTCATCATCAGCGCTGAGCTGCATGATTCCGCTTCCAAATCTCCCATCAACACCTTTGCTGATGGCTCTGCAACTTTCCCACCCAAAGACAGTGGAAGTGACACACAATACATTGCTGGCCCCGTCGGCCGTGTCCAAGTCATTGTTACTTGGACTAGTTCCAAGTAGTTAATGAATCACCATATCATATACCTTGGGATTTGGGGGAGGCTAGCTTCATATCATTTCTACCCGGTCGTCTGTGTCTGTCGTCTGTCTATGTGTGTGTCCTAAATAAATGTGTCGTAAGTCTAAATAATAGCCACCACCCCATGAGCGATAGCTACCAGTCTCTCCCTCGGTTGGCTTCGCCTTTGTACCTCTACTACTTGCTGTACCTGTCTCTGTCTGCTCTTGCTCTTGGTATGTATTTTGTTTCTGTCTGCTCCAGCTATCTACAGTATCATGCATGCTTGCCACTGCTGTCTCCTTTCCTAAATATATTATTGACTCATGTGTGGTCTACCTATTATGCCACCAATAATCTTGAAAAAAAAATGCGTTATATACTGAGCCAGACGACACTGTTGATGATGAGGACTAAAAATACCACCAATAATCTCGAAAACAAAAAACAAAAAAATGCGCTATACCGAGCCAGAGGAATGATGCTCAGTCGATTTTGGCCCAAATGCAACATAACTCGTACTGCAAAAGTAAAATTGAAGAGAGCTTTATATGTGATCAAAGCTAAAAGAATTCTCTGAAACTTTGTAGCATCCCCTCCCCAAGGACAAGACTAACTGTATAAATAGACCCCTTGGGTCTCCAAAAATAGAGTTTTAATATTGGGAACGAAGCAACAAATTGATTGCGATTTTAGCCCTGCACACTACTAGGATTAGGATTTTTTTCTTTCTCTCTAGTATGTCATATTCTTTAGCAAGGCTTAGGGTGTTTTTTTTTTGCACTTTTTACAATATGACATTGAAGATTCCGAGTCACATAATCGTTAGTTTTAAAAGAAGCAAAATCAACATCCATCCCCCTACAAAAATAGACATCATCACATCACTTTATTCTATTTTCATTGGTTTTTATTCCATATTGAATTCTATTTCCATTCAATACTTAGAAAAAATTGCGATCATACATCTCTGAAAGTAGTTGGCCATTACGTATCCCAAATGGTATCCTTCTGTATACAAGAGTTCCATAAGAACAGTATAAAACGTATTCTCTTGAACATTCGAGTGGATAGGAATTTGAATGAAATCCGAATATCCATCAAAATAGTAAGAGTAAGAATTTTTAACAACGGCGGCGGGGGCATATTGAGGACGGAGGCAGCTTCGTGTCCATTGTGTATGATGAAGAAGATTCACACTTGTTTCTCCATTGCTCGGTTACGGCACCCTTATGGCAGTGACTGTGTCAATGGTGGGGGATATTATGGGTTCCACCGGCGGATGTTAGTGCCTGGTATGTGCAGTGGCCCTTGTTGGCAGGTGCGCGCCGTTCATAACGGTGTTGGATTTTGCTTGGGTTGGCCACGCTTTGGTCAATATTGCTTGCTCGTAATACATTGGTGTTCAATGACAGGCAGTTTCATCCAGGCATCATTTTTTTTCTCATCCATAGTAGGGCATTCTGGTAGTTTAAGTTAATTCATCCTCAGTTCCCTTTCAGTCTCGGGGCTATTATGTCCAATTCGGAATCTTTCAAGAACTGGGGTAATAGCCATACTACAATATACACTGATGTAAACACTGGGCATTGCGTCCAGTGTTGTTGCGTTGTTTTCATTGTATTCAATACACTTGTACAGTTCCTTGCACAGTAATAAAATACTCACGATCAGTATCAAAAAAAGAATTTTTAACAAGACGGTCAAGCATTGATCAATAAACGATAAGGGAAAATGTTCTTAGTGTGTAGCACTATTCAAATTCCTGTAATTTATACACATTCGCCATGTGTGATTATCCTTGTCGGAATCAACTCATCATCTTCATTCTTGATCACTATTATTCCTGTTCCTTCAGTACCACATAAACTGGGGCTACCATTCGGATAAGTAAGAATGGTAATGATAGATATAATAAATAAATATGCTAGGATACAAAAAATGATAAATAAATATGTAAGTAAGGCTATGGTGATTAATGTTATCTTCATAAGAATACATGCTCACTATTTTTGCCCCAGATTACAAGAAGGAATGATGCATAAAACTTTTAACTTTTTAACTTTTAAGTGTTATATGTGACAACACAGTACAAGTAGTAAAGAACCAATTAAGACTATAATTTTTTTGCAATACAAAATTAGAACAAGGTCTGAGAAATATTGAAAATATTCAATGAGTTTGTCAATCGACATATAATTGCTGCAAGAAGCAATATTATTACTTATTTATCAGGTAAGAAAGCAAAAAAATATATATATTGGTATATTTGCTTTTTTAAAAATATAATTTAGATCATCTTTGTAGAATAAAAATAAATAATTAACTTTTACATTCCTTAAATGATAAATTTAGTTATATTGTTATTCATTAGAATATGATATAGAAAATTTAAAGTATATTTCAATCAACTGTAGATAGCATATGCTCAATATTTAAGTTTTTTTTTTATCATATTTGTTTCAGTATATTTTTATTGTTTAATGTAGAAATAAATATTTAGAATATGGGCATATGATAAATCGGCTTGAACAAACGGAAGTGAGACGGTATACGGAGACGACTGAGAGGTGTCAATTTCTTTATCTTTTTTTTTTAACCAATTTCTGAGTCTTTGATAACATTAATAATAATATATTATATATTCTCAATTTCTTCATTTTTTTACCTGGAAAGTGGCAGTTCATTCATCGCATGATAGGACAGTCCCATGAGCAATGTCAACCATTTTACATGAGCTAATGTTTACATCTGATAATGAATAATATCTTGTTCAATTTCCCTTAAAAACGCCAAGTGGGTGCTTTGTCACCGTCTGTACATCGTCGTTTGTTGCAGGATGTCCACATCTCATAATAATGAATAATATCTTGAACACCCTATTAAAGCTTGGTACTTTTTTGGCGAAGCTCAATGCGCATTGTCCTGCTTGACATTTGACATTATTCATTTAGCTGAATGTGAAAAATTTCACATCCCAAATGTCTCTCTTTTTGTAATCAATCCTAATTTATATGTCCAGACAAATGTCATGAATGTACCGGAGTACTACACATAAACTAAGTTTGTTTAGAATGAACTGCGTTTCATGTTTCCAAAGATTAAAGTTAGAAATGATGATGAACATATAATATACATATAATTGACAGCTTAATTTGACCAGCTCAGATTAGCAATCTACAACTATTGTTACGATGTATAACCGGCTGAAGATGTTAGAATAATAAACCAGCGTTGATTCTTCATCTATCACCTTATAGCTTATTTGGCATCAATTTTATATATAAAATGAATTCAATTCGTAAAGATATTTTTAACTATGTATGTATATAAAACGCCCCGACCCGTCTTTACCATACTCAGCAAACACGTGCCGAAACTATTCTTATTTCGTAGCATACAGTACAACATAGAAAAATACAATACATCAGCAAATCCAAATACATCATCCGTCATCCGATCTCGGGGACCATTATTCAATAGCACACAACTCTCATTCCAAACAGCAGCAGAGAAAGGAGCAAGCAACAGAGGGTGAGTGACAAGCAGCCTCAAAGACATATGAATAAAACAACAACAACGGAAAATAGCAACATAAGCAATAGAACAGCAGCGGAAGACTTTTATGCATATGCATCGGGGGTATGGATCCGGGGTCTGGTGGAGAGAGTACAACAGCTGACCGAGCATCGTACCTGTACTACGAGTAAGTCAACCTACGGGATGAAACCCCGCAGGTGAGGGCTGAGTCCGAAGGGCCCACCGGTACAATAAAGTACAATCATGGATAAACATAAATATGCAGGCAACTATAAAACTCAAGGATGCAGCATAGGCAAAAGACAAACAAAGATTCAACCGATTCTTGGCAGAGCAAAGGCTAAAAAAACATTAATTAAATTACCAATTTTATCTTTCGGGCCCCGTCACGGATAAGTTAGGGTCGTACCAGGTTATCAACTTATTCTGGGTGCCATACCTAAACCAAACCCGGAATCAACATCCCAAAACCAAAACCAGGGTCAACACCCCAATATCAAACCGAGCATCAACATGCTAAACACAAGAACCAGGTCATGGAAACCACAAAATAGTCTCTAACCCTCCAGTCGTACCATTATTTATCACATGACACTTAATCATCATCACGAATATCCAAGTTATTTTACTTATCAACAGTTAACAGACCATTCTTCCGTTAATATCCAAAACTCATATCCATACCAACAACAATTCCATGTTAACATTTAACCATAGTAATTGATACACAACTCAACGGTTCATTCAAACAAGAAAGCACATCCAGCAGAGCATTATAGGCACATATCTAAAGTTATCCATCCTCACCTTAGCCGATTCTCAGTTCTGAAATTCCTCAACAGGTTCCAATGCCTGTTCCTCAGGAAACTGCTCGGTATCAACTCCTATATAGCAAATAATAAATGCTCACATAAGATGCACATAATTGATATGCAATGATTTTCTAATGTTGTTCCTTAATTTAAATCCTGAACCGACTCGGTTAATATCTCGGGTTTTACTTCCATTATCATCATCGTTCACCATTTAATTTCATGTGCCAAATATACTGTACTTATACCCGGATATTATTCCGGTATAATACTTTGATAATACCCTTTCCAAAAATATTTCCATTAATTTTATTTCCAAAAGAAATATACTTACCATATATTAAAAACTCTATTTTACATAATATTTTTATTTTCTTTTTATTATCATTATTATTATTTTTTTATATACGTTTTTCCGGTCTGGGCCAAATAGTACTAGCCCAAGCCTTGCACAGTGCCAAGCCCAGGCCCCAAATAGGAGCCCAGGTGCAGGCCCGCACAGTAGGCCCAGACGAGTCAGCCCAGGTCCAAACGCCTCAAGTGCACCCGGTTACTCCGAAGGATCCGGGTTGAACCACTACAAACGGGTCGACCCATCACCATTTCCAAGCGCCCGCAGCTTACCTTGCAGCGGCAGCGAGCGAGGCGCGGCAGCGACGGACGGCGAGGCATGGCGATGGCATCGCGAGGTGCGGCGTGCAGCGGCTGTTGGTGGAGGCAGGAGCAGGCTCGGCGGACGGCGAGGGCGGTAGCAGGTGCTTGTTTTCGACCTGCTCGTCGTCGGCGTGAGGAGGAGAGTAGGGAGGCAAGAGGAGAAGGAAATGGTGGTGGTCTGGTGGTCGCTTGAGGGAGGAGGAGAATGGTGAGATGAGATGATGGTGGTGTGTGGGGTGGTCACGGGTTCACGGGGAAGAAGATAGGAGAAGAAAAGGAAAGAAAAGAAGAAGAATGTTGCTCTGGGTTTGAGTGTTTTGCAGAGAAATGGTGGTGTTTTTATATGCAGAAAAAGAAGCTGTGCATGGCACGGGCATTACAGGAAGAGGCAGGGCACGGGTGACACAGAAGAAGGCGATGCACGGGTGACACAGGGATGAGGCGGCGCCAACTCAATCATGCAGGCTGTCGTGTACCGTCCGGACCAGAAAATATCTATTATACCCTCTTACCTTTATTTCTCGTCCGTTCTCTCAAGGTTAAACTAGACTTTTCTAAAGATTCCTGGACCCAAAAAATTCCAACTTTGGTCCATAAAATAAGTAGAAAAATCCCGAGCGTAGGACAAGGCTTGATTTCGGAATTCGACGCTCGTTCTACCCTGAATTAATTACCCAAGATTAATTTCATAGGTAAATTCCTGTATATAAACTTTTACAGTCCTGGTAAAAATACAAATTTTTACCCGGGCTGTTATAGTCTACCCACCTTAAAAAGAATTTCGTCCTCGAAATTCACTCTGATGCTACAAACAGGTGCAGATACTGAGATCGCATGTGCTCTTCTACTTCCCATGTAGACTCGTTTGTAAAGTGCTTACTCCACTTAACCTTTACCATAGGGATGACACGGTTTCTCAACTGTCTGTCCTCTTGGGCAAGGATCTGTTCCGGTACTTCTGTATATGTGAGATCTTCTGCCACTTCAACATCCGCAGTAGTAAACACGTGACTCAGATCTGATCGGTACCTCCTCAACATGGAGATATGAAACACGTCATGAATACGGGATAACTCCTCTGGTAGAGATAACCTGTACGCCAAGGGTCCAATCCTTTCCACGATCTCATAGGGTCCGATATACCTGGGACTCAACCTCCCTCTTTTTCCGAACCTGATGACACCTTTCCACGGCGCAACTCGGAGAAAAACTTTTTCTCCCACCTTGTACTCCATCTCTCACCGATGCTTATCGGCGTAACTTTTTTGTCGATACTGAACAGCTTTCATACACCGTTTAACCGTCTGGATCTTGTCAACCATTTGTTTAACCAAATCCGGACCAACGATCAGATGTAGCCCTTCTTCATCCCAACAAACTAGACTTCGGCACTTCCTTCCGTCAACAGCTTTGAATGGAGGCATCCCGATACTGGATTGATAACTGTTGTTGTACGCGAACTCCTTTTTATTTGTAGATCAACCACTCCTACGACGACCATTTTAGTCTTTTGTTAGAACTAGGAAGTCTTTTCTGTTGATTTTTTTTCTACTGTAATTCATGTATTTATGCAAGTTTTTGGAAACATTATTTGAGGTGTACCAATAGTTATGGATTGTATTTTTTTCCTTACATGTATAGAGCAACCATTATAAATTAATCAAAGTACGAGCACTTTTGCAAATGATTGTTATTTGGGTTAATTCTTGATAAATAATATTAGACTAGACTTTAATTGGTACAAGGTAAACTGACCAACGATACAAGGTAAAGAGGCGAGTATGGGCCCCACAACTTCGTTTCTTTCGGTTTTCTTACGGCTGTTGTCTGTAAGAAAGCGCTAAATCTATGAAATTTAGGTGACAACTCGGTGGGCCCCATTAGAGATTTACTTACGGCTTTCTTACGGCCAAAACTAAGGAAGAGGTAAGGAATATCTTCTTACGGGTTTCTTACGGATTTCTTACGAGCTGCAGATTTCTTTCGAAATTTTGCTTACGGACATCTCCGGTAAGTAACCCGTAAGAAAGCCGTAAGAAACATTGTTTACTTACGGATTTCTTACGTCTTTCTTACAAACTGGGCCTTAAGAAAAGGCTTGGAAATTAGTAGTGTGCAAGCCCTTAGCATGTCTTCCAGCGTCTGGATGGTTCTGTAAGTTTCCCTAGGCTATATGACAATCATATACAAGCAAAAGATGCAGCGGAAGAAAAGGAAACTTAGCCAAGAACCACATGTGAAGCATATAAACCGCATAACAAAATTTCGTACCTTGTTCGGTTGAGGTCTTTCACCCAACTGCTGGAACGAATCATCTAGACCAAGACGAAGGCTGGAACGAATCAGTAAGA
>JAKUCV010007006.1:35133-55183 GCA_028386065.3 Turnera subulata | reverse complement strand
GGGCAACAGCGACGGCAGCTTTGACAACCAAGCCCCGGATTGAGCGCTGTGAGAGTGAACCTGACTTCAGTGTCCCAAAAGTTGCAAACTTTACGGTTGAAGTTGGCCTTATCCCTTCAAAAGAGGACAAGTTTCTCGCGGCGGAGATAGAAATGGATGAGGCGGTAAGCTGTGAGGTTGCCATTTCTGGTGCACAGATAATCGGTTTGGCGAGAGCAGAGGAGGAAGAGGGCAGAGGTTGAGGATTAGGCTAAATTGGGAAATGGAGGATTTGGAAGACTCGAGAAGATAAAACCCTAAGAGTGTAATGAGGAGAGTGGGTTTTGTTTTTATCAGATGATAAGAGAGACTTCTAGAATTTTTATTTTTCTTGGCTTTTTTACAGAGACAGACTTGTTTGGTTGATTTTGATTCATTTACCTGGAGAGAGCTTAGTCCTCTGGGCTAATGGATGATATGGGCTGGGCTCGAATCCTTAGTCGCTTTTCACTGTTGGTTTTAGAATCAAGGTCCAATTCACTGGGTTAATTGAGCTGGCTTGGAATCTTGGTGCTTTTTTTGGTGGAATCTTGGTGCTTTTCCATCGTTGGTCGAGTTAGCCTGGACTTTTCAATAGGATCAAGTGTGCAAGTAACTCTTTCTTGCTACATAGTTTTTACTTGATTTTTTTTACCAGTATTTATAGTATGTATCAAAACATTCATCATATTTTTTTGATATCTAAATTGTATTCGTTGTACAACTTTTAATCATCCTTTTAAAAGTTTAGTCTCGTTGGGAATTTAGGTGGAAAGGAAGCAGAGGCGGAGGGAGGGAGGGGGGCCAACAGGGGCCATGGCCCCTCCTAAAATATAATTTCTATTGTTCATAAAGTTACTGTTCACAATTAATTAAATAAAAATAAAAACACTATTCACTAAAATTTGGGGGAAAATAGAAGGGAAAGAACAAGTTTTTGCTTTCTTCCCTCTCTCTTTACTCAAATCCTATTCAGTTGAGATAAGCTTTTCATGCCAAAGCTGTCATCCTTAACTCTTTCTTAGATATTGGTACTCCGGAAAAGAAAGATTATTTTCTCTGCACAGAAACTCCTGGAGCAGCAAGAGCTTGGGTCGCAACCAGAGGCGGAGGGAGGGGGGCCCATCAGGGGCCATGGCCCCTCCTAAAATATAATTTCTACTGTTCATAAAGTTACTGTTCACAATTAATTAAATAAAAATAAAAACACTATTCACTGAAATTTGGGGGGAAATAGAAGGGAAAGAACACGTTTTTGCTTTCTTCCCTTTCTCTTTACTCAAATCTTATTCAGTTGAGATAAGCTTTTCATGCCAAAGCTGCCATCCTTAACTCTTTCTTAGATATTGGTACTCCGCAGAAGAAAGATTATTTTCTCTGCACAGAAACTCCTGGAGCAGCAAGAGCTTAGGTCGCAACTTTACAGTAAGTTTTCCCTTTCATAGTATGCCCTCTACAATTCTGTCTTCTCATTGTATTACTTCTTTTTTTAAAAAAAAAAAAAGATGGGAATCCTTGTCCTTTCCTGGATGTCGTCGCAGTCAATGTTTGTTTGTGAAACTTGTCTTAAGTTGAATGAGAATTTGCCCACTAGTTGTTTGATCTAATGCCACAACGATCGTACTTAATTCTTTTGGCATCACCAATAACCATTAAAATTTCTTCACAACATGATTCTTGTGGTGTTTGTTTTTTATTTGAAGGATTAGTTTTGGACGGCAGCTTCTGTTGAGTGGAAAAGTAAAGATTTCATTTGTGAATTACTAATACTTTAAACTATAGAAGTGAGAATGAGCGGGGCACGTGGCTTTTGATTAAATTATGTAGAAGTGCTATTAATAATGCCCCTAATGTGAAGTTGTCATCACCTTCTAATCGGCTGTTCTTTGCAGCTTAAGTTTTTATTATAATTACCGGGATTACAATTTACCCATTGGATCATTCATTTCATTCGGGTCTGTTTTTGTTCCTTATGTGCTTTTGATTTGTGGGTGATCTGAACTTCCATGTTTAATCGCTTGTTAATTTTGTTTTGTAGGTTGGAATGTCAAATGTAAGAACCATTAACTCATTTTTCAAGAGAAAAGAAAGGGTGGATGACATTTCAAATTCACCATGTCACAATCATGAAGGGCAAGTTCGCAAAGTTTCAAGAATCGAGCATGATGGGCCTAATACTGTTGCTGCATTTGTTCGTGATCCTGATATGCCTAGTACTAGTGTTGCTGCTTTCTTTTGTGATCAAGAAATGCCCAATGCTGATGTCGCTGCTTTGGTTCGTGATCCTGGTATGCGCCCTCAAATTTGTGAATATCCTATTAATCAACGTGATGAAATTAGAAGAGCATATATCAAATTTGGTCCTTACCAGCCTATTGAGTTACAATATCCTTCTTCTAGCCAAGCTAATCATCTTCGTAGATTTCAACCTCGTTGGTTCAGGAGCTTTTCATGGCTTGAATACTCAGTTGACAAGGATGCTGCTTTCTGTTTTCCATGCTATCTTTTTGGCAAACAAGAGTATAATGCTTTCATAGTTCGAGGTTTCAGAAATTGGAAGAAGGTAAATTGTGGAAAGGATTGTGCTTTTCTATGTCATATTGGAAAGCATCCGAACTCAGGTCATAATAACTCAGTTAAATGTTTGGAAGAGATGCAACAGGAATCTTGTCACATTGAGAGAGTTATAGAAAGGCACACTACGCAACAGATTTCAAACTATCGCATGCGTCTTAAAGCCTCTATAGATGTCATTCGTTGGTTAACATTCCAAGCATGTGCATTTCGAGGGCATGATGAGCAACCAAATTCTAGAAATCGAGGTAATTTCCTCGAGATGATTGAATTTCTAGCATCTTACAAAGAACAAGTGAAGGATGTTGTGCGAAATGCTCCTCAAAATGCTAAATACACATCTCTTGCTATTCAAAAAGAAATTTTGCATGTTTTTGCTATGAATGTGCAAATTGCAATATGCAAGGAGATTGGTAGTGCAAAATTTTGCATTATTGTTGATGAAGCTCGTGATGAAGCGAGAAGAGAACAAATGGCTATTGTGGTGAGGTTTGTTGATGAAGTTGGAATTGTTCGGGAGCACTTTCTTGATTTGGTTCATGTAAAGGATACCAATGCTTTAATTCTAAAAAATGAGATATCTTCTTGCTTATCTCATCACAACTTGAGTATTCAAAATATTCGAGGTCAAGGATATGATGGAGCAAGTAATATGCGTGGAGAATGGAATGGATTGCAAGCTTTGTTTCTTAGTGACTGTCCCTATGCATATTATGTACATTGTTTGGCTCATCGTTTGCAATTAGCTCTTGTAGCAACAGCAAGAGAAGTTGTGGAAGTACACACTTTTTTTCAGAATCTGAATTTTATTGTCAATATTGTTTGTGCTTCCTCCAAGTGTAATGATCAGTTGCATATTGCCCATGCCAGTGAAATAGCTCATTTGATAGCTATTGAAGAACTTGACACTGGTAGTGGTGCTAATCAAATTGGAAATTTACAGAGACCAGGAGATACTAGATGGAGTTCCCATTTCAATTCTCTTTGCAGCTTATTCAGGATGTTTGGTGCTACTTGTACAGTCTTGGAAAGCATTGCTATTGATGGTTCATCATATTCTCAAAGAGGTGATGCTACTTATGCCTTAAAGCAAGTGTTATCATTTGATTTTGTATTTGTCTTGCACTTAATGAAGGAAATCATGGGTATTACGGATCTCCTTTGTCATGCTTTACAACAAAAGTCTCAAGATATATTAAATGCTATGCATTTAGTTTCTACCACTAAAAGCTTAATTCAAAAGCTTAGAGACGAAGGTTGGGAGTCACTTTTAAACAAGGTTACATTATTTTGTAACACTCACAATATCCAAGTACCCAACATGAATGATTATTTCTGTGATGTGGTTCGTGCTCGTCGGAGAAAGGATAAAGTGACTGTGCAACATCATTTTCGCATAAATATATTCACTGTGGCAATTGATCATCAACTCCAAGAGCTAAATTCTCGATTTAGTGAGAAAGCAACTGAACTTCTTACTTTGAGCTCTGCTTTGGATCCAAGAGATGGTTACAAATTGTTCAAAGTTGATCACATATGCACTCTTGCTGAAAAGTTTTATCCTATAGATTTTTCTGAGCAAGAAAGAGAACAATTAAGGTACAAATTTTTGCATATGCTAGTGAGTCTTAATTATTTGAAAGGTTTGACACTTATGGTTCTTTGTGATTTTACTCAAGGTATGAGCTGCTGCACTATGGTGAAGACGTACCACATCATCCAAAATTACAGGATTTGTCTACAATTTCTGAATTATGTCAAGGTCTAGTTAAAACTGGAAAATCAAAAATCTATCCATTGATTGATAGATTAATTCGAATTGTTTTGACTCTTCCTGTTTCAACTGCAACAACTGAAAGAGCTTTTTCTGCAATGAAAATTGTGAAAACAAGGCTTCGTAGCAAAATGGAAGATGATTTTCTCAAAGATTATCTGCTCATGTACATCGAGAAGGAAATTGCAGAGAGCTTTACAACTGATATGATTATAGATGATTTCTATTCAATGAAGCACCGTCGAGCACAACTTATGATATGAAGTAAGTTTCATTTAATTTGCCTTACAAATAATTTGTTTTGTCTAAATTGCTTAAAATTTTATTTATAATTTGATTTTTTTTGTTGTTGTTAGGTGAAATTAGACTACTTTTCCTATTGTATCTTTGCTTCAGTTTCATCATCAAGTGACAGTCCCTGGACCATTAAAGATTGGAGTACCTACTTTTTGTTGCTAAATCATCTTATCTATAGTCTTCTTTTGTGCTATGTTGGTGATGCATTCTCAATGGAAGCACATCCTTTTGTTGCTATCATACTTCAAATCGAATAACAATTCTCAATGGAGAGCACATCGTGTGGTTGTTACAATGCTTCAAATTGAATCATATTTCGGCAAGGTTAGTTTTCTTTATCAATCTTGATCATAGGTTAATTTTTTAATTTTAATATTTTATATTTAAAAATACAAATTTATGCTTGCCCCCTCAAAATGTAATCCTGGGAAAAGGGAGGAGGGGAGGAGGTGAAAACATAAGGTCCTCTGGTGTTGTTGTTCCGTTTAAGGAAAAGTAACTATACATGTTCACACTAAAAGAAAAGAAACCATATAGTTACTTCTTTGGGGATGTAGTGTGAACATTACTAGTTACTACTTACTACCAAGTGCATCTTTTGAGACAACCATCCCAAGCCACCTACTCCCTCCCCGAAGCAAATTAAAGGACACATGATAAAACCGCACAAAGTCATCAGCTGTTATGTCTATCTGGAAACTGCATTGCGTGTCATAGGAAAAGATCATAAACGAATTTCTTTAACTCGTGGATTTGGTTGGTATGCCTCAAATGGTAAGGAAAAGGGACGCCCTGCAATTATCATGAAATGTGCATGCATGGTTGTTTTTTTTAACACTATTGAATAATTTGAACCACACCACCTGCATTAGCATATGAATGTCCCTTTAAATGCAAAAGAGGACAGACCGTAACAAAAATGGAAGGATATCACGTAGAAGTGCCTAGATAGAGAGATGGGAACAGATCCGTGAGCCAATTTTCGAAGTGGAATCAACACTTCACAATAGAAAACAAAGAGGCTCCAGCCAGAATTCACAATTGAAATGGCAACTCTTCTGGAGATGAGGGAAAGATTTGAGAAGGAACAAGTTCCAAACTTCATCAAGAGATCTTCCGGTGTAGAAGTACATGGAAGTTAGGTGATTTGTGGTCTTAAAAACCATCCAACAGAAGCATAGAAAAACTGCAAGAACACAAGAGATATGGAAAACATACTCTATATCCAATAATAAATATCCATCCAATCCAACCATAAACAAGCCAAGGTCTAGTACCCCATAAAAGGCCTATGTATCTAACCAGGTCACAGTTCAACAGAAAGCTAACTCCAGAACCCAATACCAAACTGAAACTAAAAATCAAAATAAGATTGTTCACACTACATCCTCAATTCTCTCAAAAGGTCACTGCTCAGAAACTAGAGAATGATGCAAGTACAAGGCCAATGACTAGAGACCCAACTGAGACAGTCAATCCGTGAGATCCTGAATGCCCTCCTGGAGTTGGAGCTGGTGTGAGCGCAATTCCGCCGGCGCCGCCGGTTGGGCTTGGTGCAGTAGTAGGAGACAATGATACTGTATAGAACAAACAGCAGAGGTGATAAGCAAGAGAGGAGAGGATAACAACCATTCTAATTTCCATAGAAAAGCCATCCTCAAGTACTAAATTCACACCAACCACAAAGGACAATTTTCAATATGAGCACGTGTACTGACCTGATCAATGCCAATTTAAGACCCTCCCTAAAAGGCAACCGTTTCTTTTTGCCAATATCGCTGTGCACTTAAATGCAGTGCAGGGAGAAATTCGTGTATTGAGAAACGATCGTTTTTTGAAAATTGAATTAGAATCAAATCATCATTCTCATAATAAAAGTAATAGACTAAATCAACGAAAGCTACAACTCAAGAAACCCAAAAGTCATCAAGCCTCGAGGAAAACAGATAATTAAATTGAAAACATCAATCTCCAGACAATTCACATCAAAATTGACATTTCTTCTCTCAGTAACAGGGTACAACTAACATGGAACTATCGAATAAAGTTTCAAAATGAAAAAAGAAGGGAAAAATCACATCAACAAAGAAATCGTTTTCCGGCAAAATTACATGCAAAGGATTAGACCAAGTGAAAAACCATAAGAGTACATAAGTAAAATTTTTTTTCCTGATATTAATATTAAAAGAAAGTAATATTCTTTAAGACAGTAATATTGAAAAATCGCTTAATCAGGATCAACACCATCAACAATAACATGAACTGCAACAGAAATTCAGATGCAAAATACTTAATTCAGTCCATATCATGTGTCAAGACAAAAGAAAATAGTTTCTCTGCATAGAATGTCTCCTTCACTGAATTCTTTTTTTCTTTCACAACCTCGTCCACATTTCAGACTACCCACCCCAAAACAAGGCATTCAAATAATAGAATAACCATAAGAACATCACATGCATATAAATTTCCAGCAGTTTTAACATCCAAAATCCGATCTTTCCTCTTAAAAAACTTCAAAAACAGAGTATTTTAAGACAAGATCGGGTAAGAAACACACCAGGAGCACCAGCTGAAGGAGACAAGGCCACTGCAAACAGAAAAAACAAAACAAAACCAATCATCAAAAACCCACCAACCAAGACAAATTCAAAAACCCACAAACACAAAAAGGAACAAAAAAAAAAGGACACTCACATCCACAGTCAGGGGCGGAGTGGAGCTTGCAGGCACCGGGGAGGGAAGCGGCCTTGGTGATATTCAAGGCGACCCCAAGGGAAGCGCTTTGCTTGAGGCCCTCACAGAGACACTCTGCATTGGTGTCCAGCACCGTCTTCAGCCCAGAACAGCAGGCCCCCGACGGCTTCGTTACGGTGCTGCCGTTGCTCACGAAACCAAGGCAGTCCGCCATGTTCATGACCAGAGAAGTGCAGTCCGCCGAGGCCGCCGGGGAGGGTGCGGAGGCGCCGTGGTGGCGGGCGTCGGCGGCGGCCCAGATGGAGAGAATGGCGAGGAGCAAGAAGAGGTTTTGCGATGATGCCATTGTTTAGAAACAAGAAAACAAAAACAGAGCAAAACAGAGGAAGAGAAAGAAAGAAACAAAAAAAAAAAAAAAACAGAGCACCAAAGAGAAAGAGAGGATTTTTATGAGCTTTGTGGGTTTGTGTGTGAAGATGAGAAATGGGTCTGGTGGGGGTGGAGATATATAAGAGGCAAACCCAAGTGAAGTGCAGTGAAAATAGTGGGGGATTGAAAAAGACAGACAGGCGTTTTTTTCTCCTTTTTTTTTTCCCCTTTTTGCAATTTCAGGTATTATTATTTCTTATTTATTTACACTCAAAAAAAGTTACTTATTTATTTATCTGATATTTTTTTTTTTACATTTGGCATGTGGGGGCACTCAAGTCGGTGCATTGCCTAAAGATATTAGCTTGACGTGTCACGCTTCTCTTCTACTAGATTAGGAATTATCAGTAAAAGATTTTTGACCGGATTTATAAAAAAAAAACAATAACTGGTAAGTATATCCTGTGTTGTTGTTTCTGGGATTTATTTGTTTACTGTTTATAGATTTTGTTTGTCATTTTTAAATTGGTTTGATCTATTTGACTTGGTTACCTTCCCTATTGGAGACGTTTACCGAGTGTGATAAATGTGGGTTTTTTTGGATAAGTGACACGTACTGTTAAAAAAACATGTGGTTAAGAGAATCTGTGTGTGTTTTTTTTATTTTCTATGCTATTTTTAAAATTTTAAATTTGCTGGATTTCATTGTGTTCTTTTGAGATACAATCACCTACCAAATTTTGTATTTTGAACGGTGTTCTTGAAAGACTCGAATATAACCAGAAGATTTTTGCTGCTGTTTAATTAAGATCTTATCTTGAGCATTTGGTTTGTAGAAAAGATTCTAGTGAAATTTGATCTGATATGTACTAATTGATGTTTCTATTGTGAATAAGAAACACCCTTCTCCTAGATAGGCTTTTGTCTTGTTTTTTTGAGAATTAGGCATATCTGGTTTGTTTGTGATACCATTCTCCAATGAACATACCAATGGATCTGAACTTGGGGTTGGTGTAAACTCTTAATTTAGTAAGAGTTTTTGACAACAACATCACACAAGTTGCTTTTATTAGTAATAACCAAACTGCCATTGTTCTTGATGGCAAATTGGATTTTGAACCCTGATTTTTTTTTCAAATTCTTATGAATTTTTTCCAATTTTGTTCCTTTTTTTTTTACATTGAAAATTTGAATATTCACCTACTACCTCACCAAACTTGAACAGCAATGGCAGTGGTACTGGAAAATTCTAGTCAAAGCAATTAAAAGGAAGGTTTGGTTACTTTGACTGTAGTATGACTAGGTAGTGGACACTGGACACAGGACAGTGGTCATCCCATGAATGATATTGGATGGAGAAGCAAAACTGAGAAGTGGCAAATAGATTAAGGACCACCAACAACGTGTCACCCCTGTTGCTTTTTTTCACTTTGCCTTTTCTGTTTGCACCTCCATTTATGGAGTTCACATCTTATTAGCTTTTCACCAACTTAGAAACATGGATCAACCGAGGAAGTAAGTAGTCCTCCTCGGTCCAGTTCAGTTCTCTGCCTTTTCTGTCCTGGTTGGCTGTTACTACTATTGTTTTCTGCCCATGTCCTTGAGCTTTCCGTCCGTGAGTTTTGTTTTGACTTTGACCTTGGAAACTCAAAGAGAATGTTAATATATTCATGTTAATACCGATTAAGCACATATTATATCCAATTTACACACCAATCAATCTCTCCAAAGTTGTAAATATATATATATTTCTTTTTCAATCAGTAAAATGTTGAAGGTGTGGGAATCTTAATATGGGTTTTTGGGTTCTTTTTATTGACAATTCTAACAAGATTAGTCCCCTAAAATAAAAGATAACTTAAAAGTACTTCCTTTTTTTTTAAAGAATTCAACTAAGAAGTACTTAGAGAGGGGTCCATCCGTGCTTAAATTTTGCTTCTAATTTTAAAAATTTGACGTTGGTTAAAAAGCTTTTTTTGTTTTGTAAACAAACATTGTGTTCAAAAGTTAAAGATGGTTAAATATTACCTCCGATGTGCTTGACAAATGACAAGAAATGATTAAGGCAACTTTATACTAACATGAAAAACGGCTTTAGTTCGACAAAAAAAAAAAAAAAACGGCTTTAGGCATTAGGATATTCCTTCCAAAAGATGTGCCGTTGAAAAATGAAAGAACACATGCATTACCTTTCCGTTTTATTAAGGCCCACTTATGCAGCGACTTGTATCCTTATTTGTGTTTCTTTTTCCTTTTCTCCTCCCTCTCTTTTTGAGATAGTATTTTTGCTTTACTGGCATGCAGATTTGTTTAAGATTCTGATGATACAGTATAGTATAGAACCAGCAAAATTAAAGATAGTGAACAGATTTTGGAACCAAATAAACTACGGTTATAGGTAATAATCCAAGTAAACCAAATTCTCTTATAATTTGGTTAAATTTAAGCCACAATTAGGTGTTTCTTGAAATGTTAACATTTTTACTTGTGAAGTCTAAACACCGGCCTCCTATGTCTATACTATTAAAATGCAATAATATATACTACCTATTTACTAATTTTAACTTTTCTTTTTTCCTATAAAGAAAAGGAAAAGTTACTATTCACCGAGTTGATTGTCAACGGTAATACTACTACATGTCAAAATTGTGGTCAAATTTTAGGAAATAACAGCCCAAATCTTCCTTTGAGGCAATGAAATCCAATCACGTAGGAACCCATGTGAGCTTCTTAATCCTTTTATCTTTTTAAATTTTTTTTCCTTTTGCTTAGATTCTCTCCATTGAGAGTAATCATGTGAGCTGTTGGGTCTTGTACATCATGAAATGATGTAGAAATATGATGATTTCATATGTTGGTTAAGCGTGTTTTAGTAAGGGGCCCAGCCCAATTTACTTTAAAGAGGTATCAACCTCGCTTTTCAAACGATTATAACCCATCTTTATTACAAAAACCAAATCTTAACCACATCCAAATCATTTAAACCCATAACATTACACTTACCATGCCATTATGTCATTTCAAACATCATTTTAAAAGAATTAAGATAGTTAAAAAAGGAAAAAGAAAAAGATGAAGCTACTATTGTTAAGAGAAAAAAAAAAAACTACAATGTTCTAATTGCCAAATAAACTATTAGCAGATAATGATTATGCATTAAGATTTGAAGAGAAAAAAACTATTCGTAGTATCCAACGTTACTGGCACTCTTTTCTTTAAAATCATCATTTCGGCCTTTCTTTTCTTTCGGCTTCGAATATTTTGGAACTGTTTTCGTCAATTTCTCTTTTGGGCCGTCATTGTTTTGCATGTAACGTATTTTTCACTTTAATCCCATACATTTTTTTTTTTTTACAATAACCAAAACTTCATATCAATCATATTGATAACATCCAAATGTTAATCCCAACCATCCCTTTTTTGGTCGAAACCGGGAAGTATATTAATCAAAATATACGTGAGCTCAATACATGATTAGAAATCGTTAGCTCAAGACGACTTCTATCTTATACAAGAAAACATGATGTACTAAATGGAACGATATATGACGAGGGACCAAAATCCCGAATCATACAAAACACTGGAAACAATACAATACTCGGGCTGCATCTTCAAAGTATTGATAATTAACATCAAATTTGGGGGTCTAGATCAACTGACTGTAACTATTCTAGCTTAACCAAGATCTTTAGAGTTTGAGCTTTAGTAACACAACAATTGAGATGTGACAATAAGTCAAATAACTACTACAAAACAAGCTTCAGTTCTCTGTTGGTTCACATTCATTTGGTCATTGAGTTCTATAACGGTGAGTTGTATTCTTTATCTTATGTGCATGCGGCGCCAACAGGCGACAACAGAGAGTGTGAACATATTTGCCAACTGGTCATGTGTATACACAAGGAACCAGGAGCGCAAAAGCAACACAGCCGCATGGAGCAAAACAACAATATCACGCCTGTTCTTGGTCCACATATCTATTCACACCCATAATTGATCGTCAAAATTTGGCCTTTTGAATTAAAAAGACTCATAATTCAATGATCAATCTAAATTTGGCAGTTGGAGTACTTGTTGAAACATTGTGGTTCCTCCTTAAGCATTCAATCATTCTTACCTCACTAACTGGTTAATTATTTGTTCAACAGAAGACGCATTTCCAATTCAAGTATTATTCACAGAAAAACAAATCAAGACCAAGGTATATGGCTATTTATAAGAATGAAGATCATTATAATGATCATAACATCCCAAAATTTCCATCCTCTTTGAACTTGAAATCACATTAGGCTGTACATAAGGGGCCACAGAGATCTTGGAGCAATGGAGCCAAGTAAGCAATTTATGTTTATACAAACGATGGAGCGGCTGGCGCGAGTCCATGCATTAATCTTCACCTTCTATGATCTGTATTGGTTTGAGCAGGAAAGACAAAATCATTAAATGCCTCGACAATTTGATAGCCACATGAAGTAAACTTAATTTGATAGCCACATGAAGTAAACTTAGGCAACAGAAAATGGTATGTTTTAAAAGATGGTCTATGTAACCAACTCATAAATGAAGCATTAATGGCTAGCTAAAGAGTTCTATAGTACTCCAAAATGACAACAAGAAAGATTAGAAAATTGATTCTTGTTTATGGTTAACTTGAGCAAATTGGATTGAACTTACTGCGTGGAAATGATGGTGGGTCTGCTCTGAACTATGGATACAATAACAGTGACATCGTCAAGCTTTCCACCAGAATATCCCACGTAACCAGCTGCTTGGGCAGCATCAGCAAATGGACTCCTAACAGACTTTGATTGCCCTACATCCTGAGCTCTTGCAGCCAACAAGTCTGCTATTTCCTGAAACAAAAGCAAAGCAGGCTAATGGAATTCTACTTGGAGATGCACACCACTGAATACCAAACTTGAAATTTTTCATGTTTCTATCGAGTTCATGATATAATGCACTTACCATTTGGCCAGGGTAGAGAGCTTAATTAGAAACTTTCATTTAACAGAAAGAAGTTGGGGACTTTCTGTTGCTAAATGTGAAATGCTCAAGTTAATCTCATTTCTGTTGCTTTATAGGAATCGATTTCAACCAGAAGCTTGCTTCCTTTTAGAAAGATATATAGCTAAGAAAATTGTGCAAACCTCAGGTTTGGAATTAGATTGCACCAACTTAGAGACAATTGAAGCTACTTCTTGCTCATAAAGGTTGTCGAAAAGGCCATCAGAAGCAGTGATGATAACATCACCCTCATCCACATCAATTTTGTACCTCTGAAACATAAATTCTGTAAGCAACAACGATAAGAACTGAACAAAGTACATGTACGGCAATTAGAACCGGGTGCATAGGAGTTTATACTTCAATAGTCAATATGGTTTTCTTGCAAGTGACATTGCTCTGAAATATTCAATGCACCATATATACCTCTACAATCTCTGAAGGATCATCACCATTGCCAATCTGCAAAGGGAAGTGGAATTCATGGTGCATTGGAGCAGACCTTTTGATGATGTAGCCATCCCTTATAATGACAAATCCCGAGTCTCCGATATTAGCCACATGGAAAACCTGTCAATTTGTTGATGGAGAAACATTTAAGCTCTGAAATCAGGAACCGTTATTAGCCCTCAAAGAAGGTAGCTATATGATCAGTTGAGTCAAATACACTACTGTGCTTTTATAGAAAAATCGTGTCAGCTCAGTTTGAGCTATGTATAACAGAGGAAAAGACGAATAACACTTCACCAACCTGACCATCAAAATGTGCAACCAAAGCTGCAGAAGATCCAGGAGATTGTGTTACCACCACAGCTTTATTAAGAACTTCCACTGGATCACCTATTCCAATGTTTTGGCCATCAGACACAATCCTGGTACAATTTTCAATGAGCTCGCTGGCAAATACTCTTGCATTTGTCCCTGAAAATGTATATATCAACTATCAAATAAATCTATACTGCATAAACCAAAGATGATACTGATACTGCAGCTAAATAACATTTTGGATTATAATGGAACAGTGGTTCCTGACCTAAGAGAAATGCACACAAAGTCTCTATACAAATCAGCTAATGGTTAACATGTACGGGTGATGACGACTTGATCTTTTGCTAGCTAGCATATATAGTGAAAGGAAACACCTCACCAATATGGTTTACTACTCCTAAATAGAACAATGAAAGATCTAACCTTCCAGCGACCACTCCCCAGTTCCATCAGCAATGCCAAGCCAATTCGCATCAACAAAGTAAGCATCCTCTTTACCTGTCAATGCCTGGAAATGATTATTTATTGAATCACTTGCCCTGAGTATCTTTATTTACCTCAAATATCAACCAACAAAATCCTATGTGCTTATGGTCATATCATCTCCTATCACACTATGATATCTACATTCCTAGCAAATCCTACATCACATGCCATTTGTCACACTTGATTGTGAAAGGGACCAAAATGACAGTACCTTAGAAGGATGTGGCAACGAGGAAGCACCAGAAGACAAGGTAAGTCCTGTTGTCGAGATTTCCTCCCTGTTGGACACAGACAATTGGCTATGAGCTTTATCTTACTATTATCGAGATGGTATTTTTTCGAAAATTGGTTAAGAGTGCTGATATTTTGGTGGCATTGAAAAATGAGGAGACCTTTTTAGTCACACAAACGATACCATAAGAATGTAGTCAAGTAAATATGTATCTCAATCATTTCTATCAACCGCAAACTCCGTAGCTGTAAAGTAAGGCACCTGATAGATGCCCTCATACCTAACCATAGTATCTCCAATCGTCTGTGTTTCTGCAGATTCCAGACCCGACACATCCTCATTGCTGCTGCTCTGTGCAGTATCTTCAACTGTTACTTCTTTCGCATCTGAAGGATCATTATCACCCAACTACAAAGAATAATGGAGAACTCAACATGTTAAACATTGTCCAAATCATTTACAGTATGGAATCCTTACATCAAGCAACTCAAATGCTAGCACACCAAGGGAGCAAGTTAGACATGTTTTTAGATTCTGGCAATCTGGCTTGTATCAACAGAACTTTGAGTACTCACCAATTCCAATGTGTTCGTTTCATTGACCTGAATGGGGACATCCACATCCTGATTGGATGATTCCTCCTGAAGAATGTCTTTTTCAGCCTCCAAAGTTGCAATCTCTGGCAGGCTTTGTAAGGTACTACTGCCTTCATCACCATTATGAACAATCAAAGGGTCTGCCACAGTATCCACACTTAGATCCTCATTAGCTTCTGCTAGTTCTGCAACTTCAATATCTGTCTTGTCCGTGCTAGCAATGGATGACAAACTATCTGCAGCTTCAATGTCATCGCTGGGAATAAAGACTTCCTTGGTGTCTTCTTGTGTAAGAATTTCCTCAGAGGAAATCACCTCCAAACTTGAATCCATAGCCAAAGCAGTACTAGTAAGCAAACCATCGTCACTACTTTCTCCTTCTTCAACACTGCCAGTTCCAACCTCAGATATACTTCCTGGAGCAGTAGAGTCTTCCTCAGTGTCTTCTGTAAGAATTTCCTGAGAGGAAACCATCTCCAACATTGAATCCACAGCCAAAGCAGTACTGCTAGGCGAACCATCATCACTCCTTTCTCCTCCTTCTTCAGCACTGTCAGTTTCAACCTCAGATACACTTCCCGGAGCAGTAGAGTCTTCCTTTTTGTCTTCTGTAAGAATTTCCTGAGAGGAAAGCATCTCCAACATTGAATCCATAGCCAAAGCAGTACTGCTAGGTGAACCATCATCGCTACTTTCTCCTCCTCCTTCAGTACTGTCAGTTTCAACAATAGCTACACTTCCTGGAGCAGTAGAGTCTTCCTCAATGTCTTCTGTAAGAATTTCCTGAGAGGAAACCATTTCCAACCTTGAATCCACAGCCAAAGCAGTACTGGTAAGCAAACCATCATCACTACTGTCAGTTTCAACCTCAGATATACTTCCTGGAGCCAGAATCCTATAACTTATCATCTCAGATGAACATTCCTTTGAGGAATCAGTTGAATTCACATCCACAACGCGGCCCTCCATTACTTCTTCACTATTAGAAGCTTCTTTTCCATTAATTTCTTCTGCGTTAGTGTCATTCTCCTCCAAAGTACTAGCAATCTCCTCATCAGTTCTTTCTTGTTCAGCAACTTTACGGCTCAGTTTTGCTTTCTCCATTTCAACAAACTTTGCAAGCTCACTCTCATCTCCAAAACGGAAAACCAAGCTGCCATCTTCCAGCTCTGTCATTTATTAAACAAATACAGTTTGAGAAAAGTGAGATGAAGCACTTCTCTCAACCATCACCAAAGCAGACTCTAAACCATATATGACCCAAATGAATGCAACGGAGAAAGAATGGTTTTTGGTTTGAGGGTAACGTACCATTTGTGGAAATAAGATGATAATCTCCGGAGGCAGAGGTTTTTGCAGGGGAAATGGTACTGCTACTGGTCTTGAAAGGTACTGCTAAGAAAGGAGGAATTTTCGACAGAGAAGAAACAGGCAACACAAGAGGCTTTGGAGAGCCCAAGAGAGTATGATGAGAGCAAGAAAAGGGATTCATGGACGTGGTTGTTTTCATTTTCACTTGGGTTGAAGAGAAGATCAGCCCATGTTGAAGTGAAAAAGGTATAGTTTTGCTATGTTTTTTGCAGCTCCTGTCGTGTTTCTGTCGCGCAGGAAAGCAATACAATGAAGATAAGGATTGGTTGCCTATGATGCCACTGCAACGACATGTCGTCCGAACTGTCACTCCAACTTTCAACTTACCCGTCATTCAAGAAGTGAAAACAGAAACTTTTGGGTCATTTTGTTAGTTATGTAACACCCTACCAATGGCATAACCCACAGGTTTTCAAGAATTTACTAGTGTGGGCATGGTAGGTAGGTTTTCCTCATTTTTTTTTAGCCCAGACGACGAGCTGAGCCAGTTCGTGAGCTGTTCGAGACGGCTCGATGAAAGTTCATGTTCGGCTCGACATTATCGAGCTCGAGCCAAACTTTTATATCAAACGAGCCGAGCTCGAGCTTGGCAGTATTTGGCTCGATAAGCTCGCGAGCTTTATCGAGTCTTATCAAACTAGCATATTCTGTCGAGCCTTATCAAATTAAATAAGTATTAAAATATAAACGAGCCTAATTGAGCCGAGCTCGAGCTTTTTGATTCTCCATCGAACTCGAGCCCGAGCCCATACTTTGAAGCTCGGTCGAGCTCGAGCTCAATAATTCTTTTTCGAACTCGAGCTGAGCCTACCTATACTCGGGAGGCTCGGCTCGATTACACCCCCTAGTTGATTTCAGCTCCAACCTCTAATAATCCAGCATTATATTGTTGCTCGAGCAATCCAAGCCTTTATCTTCTTGATATTATTGTGATTGGAATCTTTTTGAAATCACTAAGGTGCTGTTATATATATATTTTTTTTTAATATTTGAATGAAGAAGAGAAGTGTAGAAATTGTTTGGGATTTTTATTTCTTGCATACGATTAGTTCTCCACTTGCGGTAACCCCTCATCAATCCTCGACTGGCAAAGTGATATATATTAAATCAATGGTTAATAAATTATAATAATAGATATGGTTTGTGCTTCACTTATAAGGCCTCCATAACACATTTTCCAGGGTCTGTGCATGTGGGCTGCAACGGCCCATGCCTTCGCAGCTGTTGTTGGTTTGGTTCTGGTATATTTGGGCTGCCAAGGAGTGTGGCTCAATTGGGTTGGATCCTTGGCCCATTACATAAACCGGGTCAGGTGAGATTTTTTTTAAATTCCATAAACAAAAGGGATTTATTTATACTTAAGGAGGGAAAAAATAATAATAATAAAAAAAAAGGTTGCTTAAAGGTGACGAAGCTCGCGGGAATAGTGAAGGAGTCCTAAGTAGTCTGGACTCGAAGATTTCTCCACCATATTTTCAACAAGTGATCTTCTCAACCTTTGAGGAAAGGAACCATCTTTGATTGAGTTCTCCGCCCAAATGACGACGACGACGACGGAATCAACCTCACCGCCGCCGGAGCCGAAGCGCGACGAGGCGGAGGATCCTCCTCCTCAAGAGGCCGCCGCCGCCGTTGCCGGTGCCGGCGATTTAGACGTCGCCTCGCTATCTATCAAGGACGAGGAGGAGGAGGAGGCTGTTAGTGACTCGAACATCAACATTCAAGCCGTAAGTTTCTCAATTTCCTCCTTGAGTTGTTGCTGCTGAGAATCACTAGCTAGGGTTGGGTTTTTTTTAGATTCTCCGAGATTAGTAATTCTAAGGGGTTTTTGTTTGTTTGTTTGTTTGCGATTAGGTTACGACGGGCGAGACGCCGTACTCCTCGGCTGCTACATTCGAGCAGTTGAATCTGACCGCGGCGCTGTTGAAGGGTTTATACGTGGAGATGAAGTTCGAGAAGCCTAGTAAGATTCAGGCCATTACTCTCCCTATGATCCTCACTCCGCCACACAAGGACCTGGTTGCCCAAGCCCATAATGGTTCCGGTAAGACTACATGTTTCGTGCTTGGCATGTTGAGCCGGGTCGATCCACACTTCGAACGCCCTCAGGCCCTCTGTATATGCCCGACCAGGGAATTGGCAATCCAGGTAATCAATTCGAAGCTCTTGTCTTTCTTTGAAATCCCTATATTAATTCTTCCTCGTTGATTTTTCAATTTCAAATCGTGCGTGATTGCAGAATTTGCATGTTGTCGGGAAGATGGGGAAGTATACTGGAATCAGCTCGGAGCTTTTGGTTCCCGGTATTTTTGAGAACGATATCAGAAACTGTTCTCCTGTTCTCGCTCAAGTGGTGATCGGCACTCCTGGTACAGTAAAGAAGTGGATGTCGTTCAAGAAATTGAGTGTTACTGACATTAGGGTTCTTGTTTTTGACGAGGCTGATCAAATGCTCGATAAGGTACAGATCTTCCTCCTACAATGACTTGCGGTTGGTGTTGTCAATATTAGATGATCACGTGGTTCTGTTTATCTGGATGGCATAGTTTAGTTATATTATATGCTACATTTGTTCTCGCTTTGCATGCGGCTTTTGTTCTTGCCCTCTATTGATCTTTTGATCGCATGCCTGTAACAAGACATAAGCATATTCAATACCTTAAGAGAGCTTTTTTGGGCAAACCTCAACTCTCTAAAACTCTCGTCTGTTTTACCCAATTTCGCAGTTCCTTGTAATTCTGCTCACCTAGCTGTGTATACCGGTTATAATAGTTATAATGAGGCTCCTTCTTGCACCTGTTGCACCCTTATCCCAACAGCGCATAGTCTTCTAAGTAAGTTAATTGGATGCTTTGACAGAGCTTGAATGACTGCTTGTGTAGCTTCCACCAAAAGGTCTTGCAAGCACTTTAGGTTAATCCTCTGATCATTTGCATGCAGTGCACCTAACATCTTGAGATTATGATACCTCTGGTTTCTGATTAAGACTTTATTGGTGCAGGATGGTTTCCAAGATGATTCCTTAAGAATAATGAAGGATATTCAAAGATTCAGCAAAGGCTGCCAGGTTGGTGACGTGTTTTTAAGTTTCTTCATGTAGATGATGGTCCCTGTGAAGAAGTGGGTTAGATCAGATTGTTGATTCATTATGATAATGTTTACTCTTCTGCTTCCTTCCTTAATCATTTGTAGGTGCTTCTGTTCTCTGCCACTTTTAACGAGACTGTGAAAAAATTCGTCTCCAAGACTGTCAAGGATCACAATCAGGTTTTTGTGAAGAAAGAAGAACTGTCTTTAGACGCAGTGAAGCAGTACAAGGTTGCGCTTCCTGATGAACTCGCAAAGATTACGGTGATAAAAGACAGAATTCTTGAGCTGGGAGAGAAACTAGGGCAGATAATCATCTTTGTTAGGACAAGAAAAAGCGCTGGCATGCTACACAGGTCTCTCACGGAATTTGGTTACTACGTCACCACCCTGCATGGCGCACTTGAACATGGTGATCGTGATAAGATTGTAAAAGAATTCAAGGATGGATTGACTAAGGTGTTGATATCCACGGATGTCTTGGCCCGTGGTTTTGACCAGCAGCAGGTAATTGTGCTTGCCAAACCTGTAGTTGTTTTTAGTATCTATGTTATGAAATTTGCTGACCCTACTTGTCTTTTGCAGGTCAATTTGGTAATTAATTATGATCTTCCTGTAAAGCATGGAACATCAGAACCCGATTATGAGGTGTATTTGCATAGGATTGGCAGGGCAGGCCGATTTGGCCGGAAAGGTAAACTTCTTAGAATACAATAATTGCATGATATATCTCTATTTGATGTCCTCTGCTTTTTTAGGAGATGTTTACTTACTGTTTGC